>JAVJIF010009419.1:0-152163 GCA_038442645.1 Agave tequilana
ATAGCCGATGCCATCCAATATGCACGAAGATGCAAAGCATGCCAAATTCATGCGGACTTCATACACTAGCCTCCGGAGTTGCTCCACCCAACTGTTGCTTCATGGCCATTTGAAGCATGGAGAATCGATGTCGTAGAGCTAATCAGCCCCTCCTCGACAAAGGGTCACCGGTTTATCTTAGCAATAACCGATTACTTTTCAAAGTGGGCAGAAGCCATACCACTGGTTGAAGTCAAAACTTCTAACGTGGTCAATTTCATCAAACACCATGTCATCCATCGGTTTGGTGTCCCTAGGCGGATCATCCATGATAACGGTCCCCAATTCATAAGTCAGGTATTCTATCGATTTTGCGATAAATACCGAATTCAGAATGTGGCTTCAACTGCCTATAATCCCGCCGCTAATGGCTTGGCGGAAGCATTCAACAAGACAATCATCAAGTTACTCAAAAAGTTCATCTCCTCGAATAAGCGAGATTGGAACGAAAAGCTTGGTGAATGTCTTTGGGCCTACCGAACCACAGTTCGGACCCCGACAGGCAATACGCCTTTTTCTCTGGTGTACGGGTGTGAAGCAGTCATACCGTTGGAAATCCAGATGCCGTCATTACGAGTTGTTCTGACCACTAAGATCACCTCAGAGGACAATGATTGGTTGCGTCTTCAAGAGCTCGAAGCCCTGAATGAGAAGCGGTTACAAGCTCCGCAGCATATCGAGTTGTATCAAGCTCGAATCTCAAAAGCCTTCAACAAGAAGGTCAAACAAAGAGTCTTCCAGAAAGGAGATTTGGTTTTAGCCGTCAGACGACCGATGATCATGACGCACAAAACCAAAGGCAAATTTCAGCCTAAATGGGAAGGACCGTTTGTAATAGAAACAGTCTATTCAAACGGAGCATATCGCCTTATGACTTCAGATGGCGATTTACTCATGATGCCGATCAATGGCAAGTTCTTAAAGAAGTATTATCTTTGATTAAGGATCCTTCTCATGATCAAGTTAATATTACACCTCTGATCAAAACGTTCAAATCCAAGGTACGCATAAAGAGCCCTCTCTCTTCCTCCAAATCGGATCATACAACCATAAACCAGTAGGAACCTGATCATACACTGGTTGTCCAAAGGAGAATCAAGGTTACACATACGCTAACCAAATGATCCAACACCTTTAACGGTTAAGGATAGAGGAAAATGTTGGCCTTCAAGCCCAACATAAGTCCTCGACAATTCATCATGCTGAGGGGAATAGCATGGCTAGCCCGACTCAAACGATAGTTGATAAAGGCATATCAAACCCGTTGACAGCTGAGGATTTGCTAAAAATCCTAAGGGACTGTTCCCATTTGATTCCCTCTCCAAAAACGCTTACCAATTCTCATCCATAGAATGGTAAGACCACATATAAAGATTTTTTTCACTGTTACGTTAACACTAAACCTATGACAGTGATTTCCTCGTTTCTCCCCGTGAGAACGAGACCCTTTCATGCTATGTTTAACAGTATAACCTCTGGCATCCGTTTCGCTATTACGTTAACACTAACCTATGACAGTGATTTCTTCGTTTCTCCCTGTGAGAACGAGACCCCTTTCATGCTATGTTTAACAGTATAACCTCTGGCATCCATTTCGCTGTTACGTTAACACTAAACCTATGACAGTGATTTCCTCGTTTTCCCCCTGAGAATGAGACCCCTTTTATGCTATGTTTAACAGTATAACCTCTGGCATCCATTTCGCTGTTACGTTAACATTAAACCTATGACAGTGATCTCCTCATTTTTCGCAATGAAAACGAGACCTTTTCCAAATCCCATCAAAATTTTGAGCTTGGTGGCTTCTCAATCGGTTACGTCATTGCGACCTCTGAACCGACAGATAGCCAAGTCTCACCTTTCAGTCCGACAAGGACTACTTCGAGCTTGGTAGTTTCTCAATCGGTTACGTCATTGCGACCTCTGAACCGACAGATAGCCAAGTCTCACCTTTCAGTCCGACAAGGACTACTTCGAGCTTGGTGGTTTCTCAATCGGTTATGTCATTGCGACCTCTGAACCGGCAGATAGCCAAGTCTCATTTTTTTCAGTTTGACAAGAACTACTTTCGAGCTTGGTGGCTTCTCAATCGGTTACGTCATTGCGACCTCTGAACTGACAGATAGCCAAGTCTCACCTTTCAGTCCGGTAAGGACTACTTCGAGCTTGTTGGCTTCTCAATCAGTTACGTCATTGCGACCTCTGAACCGACAGATAGCCAACTCTCACCTTTCAGTCCGACAAGGACTACTTCGAGCTTGGTGGCTTCTCAATCGGTTACGTCATTGCGACCTCTGAACCGGCAGATAGCCAAGTCTCATTATTTAGTCCAGTAAGGACTATTTTCTCAAGTGGCTGTAATACAACTTGAAAGCGAGAATTCAGAAGATAAAACAAATTGGAAATACGACAAGGGGAGTCAAAACAAAATTACTTTTATTAATTCCGAAAAGAAGGGATACATGAAGGCACATATATTACAAGCTATAATGGTGCTTCATAAGATTTGATCCGCCCTTCAAGAATGGCCAACCTTGTCTTCCTATCATCAGTAGCCCGGACAAGCGCCTGCGATCTCAGCTCAGCCTTATTAAGCTCGCCGTCTGGGCTAAGCGAGCTTCAACTTCAACCAAAGTGGCCCTCTGAGCTGACTCTTGCCGCGAGAGTTCGTCACTCTGAGCCTTAAGCTGCTCGAGCCGCGCAGTCTCTTCAAGACGCACTGGTTCAGCCTTAGATTAAAAAAGATTTGCCTTCCTGATCATCTCCTTGGCCTTTTCAATTTTATCTTCAGCGTCAAGAAGAGCACTGCTAGAAGCATCTATGGCGTCCCCGAGCTCTACCTTCCTTGTCTCCAAGGATTTCAAGTCAGAAGAAATGGCCTTAGAGGCTTCCTGAGCGGCAAGATGAGCTTCATGCATCTGAGCGACAAGGTGCGCAAGTTGCTCATTAACTGAAGATTCTAGGTCTGAATGGCTAAGACGGCACCATTCGTCTACATCTCTCTCAAGTTGGTCCACCAGAAGTTCCAATGCAGCGGCCTGGTCATCCCCTCCAAAGTCTCGGATACTCTCAATGCTTCGGGAGATGAACACCTTCAAAGCAAAGAATGAGGTAGTCGAGCCTTTCAAAATCAAAGCGATGGATCGCTTCAAGCTCTTATAGAAGCTATCGACTAGCTCAGCCACAAATTCATTCTCGGCCTCAATCACTCCTGGCAGATGAGCAGCCTCTGAAGATTCCACCGGCTTTTTTGATACCACTGTGGAAGGAATAGTAGAAGCACTGGTTGCAGCAACCTGAGAGGTCATCGGTGATCTCGGAGGAGTCTTCATCGAAACTAATACACTAGCCACAACTGAAGTAGGATTAGTGACCATTTCCGGGAGAGCGGGCTCAATCACCAGTGTTGGGGAAGTAGGACTGGTAATCACCTTCAGCTCCGCACCTGGCAAGATAGGCGGCGCTGGGGAAACTGAGGGCATCTCACTCACCGATATGGTTGGAAGTGAGATCGGCTCCATGACTACCGTCTCCTCAATTTCAGTCCCTCTGGCTGGTTCAGGCTGATAAGAGGGTAGGTCACCATACAAAGCATCCAACTCAGCAGCATCTGCCGCGGTCGAAGTGCTTACTTCACCCTTGGATCCCTCAGGAAGACAGGTGGGCTCTCTTGAAGTTGACGCAACCCGAGGCGGAACACCTGCAAAAAGACTTTGTTTAGGCAAGGCATAACAAATAGCAAGTTCTAAAAGGTCAAAACAATACCAAAAGATAATGTCGCCTCAATCGTCTTGACGGCTGCATCAGTCCCCACGGGCTCCATAGGAAAATCTTTGGCGGAATCAACACGAATGGCCGGCCCACCTTCACTTGCCGAACCCTCCATGGTCCACCCAAAGGAGCTAGAAGCTTCGGGACTTCCTTTCGAGGTCCCAGCGCCCGAAGGACCTACATCAGCCGCCTCATTCCCGGACTCTTCTGAGACGGCAAAATAGCCAGCCTCATCGCCCTCCTTATAAGTAAACAAGGGATCATAATGCTCCCTTGTTCTCCGATAGCTTCAGCTCTCAGGCTTCTCACCGCCTCGGTGCCTGAATCACAAAACAAATAATGAGCTGTCCGGAACGCATAAAAAGTGTATTGCAAGGACGAAGCAGATCTTACCCGGGTCCGGAGCGGCTTCGCCGGTAGTCGGTTTAGGAGCCGACAATTCAGTTGCTAATGGGGCAGAAGGAGGAAGCGCTGCAGATGGTTCACCCTCTGCAATAACTGTAGGAGCGTAGCGACGAGGCTTCTTCACTACTCTCTTCCTACGAGATCCACCCTCCCGCTTTAGTTTGAAGTGGACGTCGGGATCTTCTTCCTCCACTTCTTCAACATAGGCATGTTCTATGGGGGCCGTCGCCACCACGCCAGAAGCAGCTGCTGGAGCCTCAGCACCCGTTTCCGCTTCGAAGCGAGGACTTCCTGCATCCGAGGCTTCACTATCATCGACGGCAATGAACTCCCTGAGGCCTGGGACACGAACCCTTTTACCCTCGCCCTTCTCAGTGACTTTCCGTTTCAGCCGCTGAGAAATTAACTTCACACCAGAAGAATTAACAGAAAATCCAGTGGGTGTGGAGTTTGAGGTTGTATACCACTAACAGAATCTCAGGGTCATTAGAAGGTTCGGAGTCCTTAAAGGCATGCACAGCCGCGCTTCGGTACAGCCAGCAATGAAAAACCGTCAGGCACGGGCTCCATCGATAAGGCTCCCCATGAAAGCCAGATTGCTGTTTGGATTGCCCACGCACAGTTGGTCATATCCAAACTGACGGGCAAACCGACTTGGAACATAAGGCTCCAGGTAGCTGGTGTCCCCGCTTCTGTACAACAAATGTGAGGGCCGAATGCTAACCAGCCACTCAAAAATTCCCCGGCTCAATGACGTCTGCCCTTCCCCCACGTCCTTGAACTCTTCACCATAGCCCGCATCCCGAATATAGGGGAAGCAGCGGAAAAGGCTATAGACGTCATAGCGGCACAGCAACTTACGGACCGCAGCCACGTAAGTCTTCAGCCATGAACATCCCTCGAATTGACGGAGAAGCGTCATTCGAACACCTTCTGGGGGTCCTCTCCGGCTTCGATCATGGAGGGACAGTGAAGGGCAAACCACGCCATCAAATAAGTATACGGCAGTCCTATTCTGGGGTTTGGTCCGTCGCAGGGCAAAATAGTCCCCTTTCCCCGCTTCACCGTTGGTGGCCTACAGAAGCCTCCGTCAATGCGCGAAGGCCTCTCTGAATACAGCACACCATGGCTGGAAGGAGTACAAGAGAACGACCATGGACTAGACGAACGACAGGCAACAAGACAGTCGGATGAATGACGTCGCTAGATGAAGACGGCACCACACATCCCTTCAACCAGACCGTCAAGAAACCAGCCAGAAGTGCCTTCTGGGATGTCGGCCGACGAGCCTGGTGGTGGAAACTCTGAAGAATATCGTCTTTTTCATAGGGGCCGTCATCTTCTTCCAGAATTAGATCCCCTTGAGAATGCTCTTGCATCCGGCGAAAGATGTCTTCATCAGCAACTCCACAATGAGCCGCTTCAGGGGAATTTTTCATGTCAGGGAACAAATAATTTCCCCAGCTCTTCAAACTGCACGAAGTTCCTTTGTGGCTTCCATGCATACTGGAGCAAATGTACAAATGGCACATTAACTCCCGGTATGTCTCAAACAAGGCGGGCTCCTGCTTCTCCAGAAGTGCCAATTCCGCCTCGCATGGGAAATATTCTTCGTATGGGAGAGATCCCAAAGGCAGAGCAGAGACTTCCCACATCTCGTGCAGAGCTATGCCCAGTTCGCCAACAGGGGTGAAGAAAGTCCCTGTAGCCGGGCAGTATAACTCGAAGATGGCGTAGAAGTTCGCTATGCTCATCTAAATGCCATAGCAAGTCGCCCTGATGGACTCATAAAGATTCAGCCTCTCCAGATCCTCCTCGAAATGAGCAATAACATATAGAGTCAAATCCCTCCACCATGCCTTCGGAGGGTGAATCCAGCCTGGAGTCCTGAAATCGGTGGCGGGATAGTTGCCACGAACTTTAAAGAATTGATTCTCAGAGGTCTGCGCCACCGCAGGGTTTTCTCCCACTGGGATGTCTGGGAGTACATTCCCAGGGTGGAGACCCATTATGCAATGAGGAGAACCCGCTCTTGTGTAACCGGGTGAGGGAATTATCAACTTCCCTACGTGAACGGATTCAGTAGTCCGACTCACTTGCCACTGCATCTTCCGAGCCCTCGTCACGCATTGGAAAAAGGACAAGGGAAAATGCCGCTTGTTAGACGAAAGATAGAACTTCTCGCCATCTAATTGGAAAATCTACTGCCCCTCTCCGGCTAGCAGCTGGCGATCATGGTCTGGCGCCGCATCTCCAAACATAAAGTCGGGCTTCCGATAGATTCGTCGGTCAGAATCTTCAAGGGGAGCAGTGGTTAAGATGCTTCTCATGGCGCGCTGATCCCCACCATGAATAAGTGTATCTCGAGCAGGAGAGCTTCGCTTGCTGAATAAAGAAGCCTGCCTTTGGAATTGCAGGCTGACATTGCCATCTAGCCCCCTGGCCGTGCCAAATAGACTGTTCAAAGGACCAGGAGTATAGTGCACTGCAAAAACAAAGAAAAAAACTATGATTAGTTCATCAGCCAAACAAAGGCTAAAACAAAAATGCAATTGTTGTTAAGGCATAGCCTCGCTTTCTGAGCGAAGTTGGCCTAATGATAGCTTCGCAGCTGCAGCGTAACTCCGCACTCCACACGAAGGCAGGAAGCGGGAAAATATCCAAGTGTTAGCTTCGCTCTGGAAGCTTAGCCTTGAACAACATAATGCAACAAAGCCCCAAGGGCTAACTTCGTCAGAAGGGGGTTATTGCCTAAAGGGCATTAAAGTCCTTTTCAGTTACACTTCAAAGGACAGCTTCGCATCCTGTCATTCAACAGGAGGTGAACCGCCTAAGGGATAGCTTCGCCCAGAAGCTTAAAGGACTCTTCAATTCTAGGATTCCCAGTCAAGAACTCAAGGAAAATTTAGGGAATTAAACTCCCTAAAATCACAAGATTATGATTGATCATCCTGGATTCATCTAAAGATAAAGATAGCCAAAAATCGGCTTTAAGAGAGAGATGAAAATCTCTGATCAAAAGGGAAAGATCCCTACCGGCGATTGCTCGTTCGATGACCGGAGAAGGAGAAGGACCCTCCGTTACAGAGGTTGCGACCTCTTTTCCCGCTCGTCTCTTGAGAGCCATTAAAGAACTGTGAAAATTCTTGAATTCTCAAGTAAAGGAGGAAGAAGAAAAGAGTTAAGTGCTCTGTAAATTTTAAAGAGAAGTGATGCTTCTCTCTCAGCCCGATCGGGCTTTTATAGGCCGATGATCGCCTGAAACGATGCCTCGAAAAGAGCACAAGCTGTCGTTTCAAATTAATTTGAAACGGCGCCTAAAGCGCCTTCCCAAGAAGCGCTGATTCAGCCCCGCTAAGGGCTAACTCCGCCATAAGTCAAGTGCTGACTTAGTGCGACGTATCGATAACTTCGCCGAAAAGCATGTCTTAGCTCCGCTGAAAGCACAAGCCCAAGCTTCGCAGAGAATTCATGCTAGCTTCGCCGGAAGCTCGTTCCTGATTCAGAAAGGATTGTCTTTAACTTCGCGTAAAGGCTAGCTCCGCCGGCCTAATTCAAGTGAAGGAGAAAAAATAGATGAGCAGAAACTAAACTTTTATTGATTTAAAAGGGAAGGTACATTCATACTATTACATTAAGGTTGTGTTTCATACAACACAATCATTTGCTCAAAAGGCATACAAGTGGTCCTATCTACTTTCAAGCCAAACCAACTGGACACGAAAGGCCTTCCTCCTGCACAAGGCTGTAATCCTTCGCATAATGGCAGATTTTGCCATCAAGAAGCTGGATCTTCTTTGATGAAAACTGGCAAAGGATCCGGGACCTTACAGGTGACGTCCGCTTTCCCGAAGTGGATCATCTCGGATAAGCGACTACCAGTCCCGCCTCGAAGTGGATCATCTCGGATAAGCGACTGCCAACCTCTTCTGGGAACACACATCAGCTGCCCCAGTTGTTCCTCCTACTTAGGATTTAAAGTTTCAACTGGAAAAGCAAGAGGCAACTTCTTGGTCTCTTTCATCAAGACAAAAGAATGGCGAACATAGCTCACTGCAATGCAAACTGAAACAAGTTAGCAGTAAGTCAAAGGGAAAGCTGCCAAAAAACGCTAAGTCAAATTTTTTGGGGCGAAGCAATTTCAGCTAAAAGCAGAGGATAGCCTCGCTTGCACAGTGATGATGGGCTAGCTCAGCATAAGCAAGTCCTAGTCTCGCCTATATGGCTAAGCCAGACTGATCCTGAGGGACGCAGTCTTAGCCCCACCTATATGGCAAGGCTGGCTCAACGTTGAAGAGACTAAATCCCAATTCTTGCCTACGTGGCGAACTTAGCAGGCAAGCATGCAGTGATCTTTGATCAAGTCAAAATGATAGCTTCACCGGGAAGCTGGGAAATAGGGCTGAAACCCTTCTCTGCAGATCAGTCAGATACAAATGAAGAACAAGGGAAATCAATCCCTGAGGCAGCTGTTAAAGCTAAATTAAGGGAGATAAATTCCCTAAAAATTATCAGTTCATTGGTAAAGTCTCTGGATGACCGAGACTTACCGGTCCTTGGCCAGGCAATGACCAGAGTGGGCATTCCCACTAGTTCAGAGATCTGAGTATCTCTCTAATAACCAAGAGAAGAGAAGAGCAGACCACTTCTCTTCAGAGGACCTCAGGTGTCCTATTTATAGGCCTCATGGCCTGAGCGCTGCCGCTTCAAACATAAAAGCGCGAGCGGATTTAAGGCATTTATTGAGCCTTGAGAAAAGGAATATTCTCCCTTGGAAGCGCACAAAGGAGGAATGATCTCCCTCGATTAATGCAAAAGAGGTTATTCTAACCTCGAAAAAGGAGCAATCTTTCTCGTAACTGGCCGAAAGCAGTTGGCCTCGGAAAGGAACAGCATTTCAAAGCGAACTTATTCCAGGAGGCGCGGATGCGAAGCTACCCAGATGCGGAGCTACCCAGACGCGGAGCTACTCAGAGTCGCGAATTTACACGATTCTTCAGCGAATCTATCCCAAAGCAGGATTGAAAGCGAAGCTGAACTCAACCACCATGGCGACGTTCGTACTTCACATACCACCGATCAAAGCAATTCAAAGTATTTCGAAGTCTGAGCCATTGCAGACTTTCGAAAACTTTGAAGGGGGTCTTGTTGACACTTTAAAAAAGACAAGATTCTCACTGGCCTGAACAATGTCTAAACTTGTTGACATTTACAAAAGACAAGTGAAAGATAGGCTGATTGGTCCGAACAATGTCTAAACTTGTTGACATTTACAAAAGACAAGCGATAGACAAGCTGACGACCAGTTCTGTACTTGTTGACATTTACAAAAGACAAGTGACAGATAAGCTGACGACCAGTTTTAATTCATCCCCAAGGGACAAAGCAGCAACTTGGACTCTACTATCCAGTGAAGCAGACAGTAAGCTCAGATTGTCTCTAAACAGACCTCAGCAGGTCTAAGATGCTAACACTTAGCATCACATGAGCTCAAAGGGATAGCCTCGCCTGAGAGGCTAAGATCACCTAACTTCGCCTTGAAGTCATTCACAGCTCCGTCAGGAAGCTAACTTATAGCTTAGCCTGAAGTGCTCAGTTAACTCCACAGAGAGTTAGCTTCGCCTGAAGCAGAAGGATGTTCGGTAGCTTCGCCACAGACGATATCTAGCTCCACTGAAGAGATGTCTTCTGACTTCGCCACATGCGCCTTCCAGCTCCGCTGTGAGCTCAACGCGGGCAGCTCCGCTGCGGGTCTGTCATGGTCAACTTTTGACCAATTAAATCTCCAGATGAGATCAAATCTATTCAGATCAAGATCAAATCCAATCAAGATCAAATCCGAGATCAAATTTGGCAGTTGATTGCCATAATCTCTTGACTCTCCTAAAACGAGTAAGAGGATCAAGGTCTTCCAATTATATGGAAAGATCAAAACAGATCAAGAGGATCAACCGACCTGCTATTTCTACCTTCGCAGAAGCTAATTCTAGCCTCGCAGTAAGGCTACTTTCCAGATTTGAACAAATTTGATTCAATCTGTTTCCATATTTTCAAGGGACAATTATACCCTTGCTCTCCCTATAAATAGCCCACCAGGGGCACAAGGAGAGACGACGACGCTCCAGAGAGACGGCAGACTTCTCGAGAGGACGCATCGCGCACACAAACAGAGATCTACTCCCTTACTTCCAAGAATTCAGAGACTTTAGAGAACCGCTTCTCTAATCAGGGTGCTGATACCCTAATACCTTCCTTACTCTCAAGGAATTTTCGGAACCAGGCGAGAAGGAATTCCTAAGCGAAGGCGGTTTTGAGAAGTAACAAGAGGGTTTTACCAACCTTCTGTTCTCCGATTCCCCGAATCAGGCGAGAAGGGAATCTCATCGCTCGCATCGTCAAAGAGACAAAGTGGACGCGCGCTGACCAGACTCCTACCGGCACACTTCTCCAGAATTTCTGAAGAGATCTACTTGTAATCCTTTGTGTTACTTGTAATTTAGCTCCTCGACCCTTTTTTTGTAAGTTTTCCCCTTTGCAAATCAATAGAAAACAATGATATCTCTTTATAGCCCAACATTCTGTGCCATATAACAAAGCTGGCCTAATAGCAGTCCGATAAAACTTTCCCTTCAACCATAACGGAATATTACGATCACATAAAACTCCTGTTGCGCTCCTCTATTTCAACCAGACGGCTTTGATCCTATGGTTGACATCACTATTAATCTCCTCATCCTTTTGGATAATAGAACCCAAGTACTTAAAATGACTACTCAACAGTATTTCTTGATCATCTAGTGTCACAATACTATAATCTCAGATTCCTTGTTTACTGAATTTACATTTCATATACTCTGTTTCGGTCCTACTTAATTTAAAACCTCGAGATTCTAGAGTTTGCCTCCATAACTCTAATTTTGCATTTACCTCAGCTTTCGTTTAATCGACTAAGACAACATCATTAGCAAATAACATACACCACGGTATCTCATCCTGAATAGCTCTAGTAAACTCATCCATCACTATGGCAAATAAGAATGAACTCAATGCAGATCCTTACTGCAATCTAATTGTGATAGAAAAATCATAAGTTATGCCTCCACAAGTTCTGACATTTGCCACTACTCCATCATACATGTCCCTGATTATGTCAATATACTTAATGGGGACTCCCTTTTTCATCAATGTCCACCATAATACCTTTCTTGGCACCTTATCATAAGCTTTTTCTAAATTAATAAATACCATATGCAAATTTCTCTTCCTCTCTCGAAATCGCTTTATAAGTTGACGAAGCAAATGAATATCCTCTGTCGTCGATCGCAAATGAACCCAAACTGGTTCTCTGATATTTTAACATTTTGCCTTAACATGTGTTCAATTACCTTTTCACAAAGCATCATGGTGTGACACATGAGTTTTACTCTACTATAATTTGAACAACTCTGGATATCACCATTGTTCTTATAGAGAGGTATTAGGGTACTTTTCCTCCACTCATTTGGCATCTTTTTAGTTAGCCAGACTTGTTAAAGAGGTTTGTCAGTCATCTCACGCCCACCTCTCCTAAGCATCTTCATATCTCAATAAGAATTCCATCCGAACCAACAGCTTTCCTTGACTTCATCCTCTTCAAAGGCCTCTTTAACTTCAGATTCGCTAATTCTGCGCATATAATTACGGTTCATATCTTGGCATTGAATGGTAAGGTCATCCAAATCTTGAGTAGAACTACCATTAAACAATTTGTCAAAATACTCTCTCCATTTTTTTTATTTCTTCATCTCGAAATAAAACCTTTTGATTCTCATCTTTGACACACCTCATAGTACATAAGTCTCTAGTCTTTCTCTCCCTTATTCGAGCAGTTCTATATATATCTTTTTCAATCTCTTTGGTGTCCAACTGATTCAAACATGAATGAAACAAACACTAGACCCATGAGCATATAAACAGATTAGGCCCATTACATACAAGAATTTTGTCACCGAATTCTAATTGTAAGCTATCTTTCCTGTGCTATCATCCATATTGGCATCATGTAGAAAGATCATAGACATGCAAAGCTAATGACACTACAATGATGGTATATATCCCTGTACGCCTTATCATACCATTATTCTATAAATTTTACATACAATAATCATATTAAACAGTGACAGCGTAAATGAAAATTATATCGTCTATCACTTCCATCCAAATATAGCAACAGAGCTGCACCTCCTTGCTCAGACCCACTCCATTCAGGCAACTAAAGTTTCAAGACAAACAGTGTATTAGATAGTTAACAATACTTCATCAGTTGCTATGTAATATTATCAAGAGGCCAAATTAAGAAAATGTTTCTGCGGACATACGTGTCTCCATTTCATTCTAGACAGCGACCAATGAACCCAGCTGAACATAACTCCAGCTACTGTTACATCACGAGGCACAAATGTCAACACTTCTATAGAATCTGACAAGGGAACGTCCCAATAATTTAATACTGGGACTTAGCTGGATTTCATAATATGCACAGAAGCATGTAAATAGCCATATGTGTAAATGAGAGACTACAAAAGAAATTGGATCAGGATTTAACAAAATAACCTGAGATGATGTCTGATACAATCCGCATCATCTTTTAAAATCTGGCACTCAAGGTTGCAATGGAGTCTGATGGTCTTAGTTTTTGTTAATTTAGTGTCATTGGAGCATCTGAAATGTCCTTGAGTGTTCATGTGCCCGAGTGTCCAACACATCAAAAAGAAGAGTCAAATGGCATGAAATTTCAAAACGGTTCAAGAGTTAGCTTGACTTAGGATACACTGCATAATTAGTATATAATTTATACAGTAGAAAACTCAGGAAAAGCAGGTAAGACATAATAATAGCCTTGTGAAAGACCATCTTTTACTATATAAGGTTTCAACATGGACAAATAGCTGACTTTTAACAGAAGAAAAATAATCTAGAGACAGCTGCTTATATAAATACATGTACCTTCATATTACTGTACAAAAAGCTTCATGTGCTACAATAACCATAGAGCAAAGCCTTTGACCCCGGCCTTCGCTACAATCTAAGACCAACTATTGGCATTCATCTTGAAGTCACATCAGTAAAGGCTGCACTCTAGCTTTCATATACCTGTGATAATATCAAATGAATTGATCAGATTGAATATTAACTACCAGGTAACATCTGTGAATTATTTTCTAAATATTGGTTTCAGTACCTCTATGATACACCCTGCCAACAATATCAGTCACCCTGTCCAATTAGCTCATTGATCGGCTCATCCGAAATTATGTTTGCTGTTTCAGTAGAAATTCTATTTACCTGCAGGAATGTCCTGGTTTAAAATTTGGCTTAAAAAAATAATAATTAGAAAAGTTTTGACTGCAAGAATGAAAGAGCTTACAGTAGAAAGGCATTTCCAATGGTTGAAAGTCTCTACCTGCCTAGTTGGGCAACTCCAACTGGCATGATCGCTAGGTTGCTTGCATGCATTGCACATTCTTAACGTCTGAGAAGACCTCTCATAGATTAGCTTTGGCTGAGGACTTGATGGCTGCGTCCTTGCTTTGAAGCTTTGGCTAACAGGAAATGTAGTTTGGACCTGACCAGCTATATTAACATTTTCCTCCATAATACCACCACCAGCACCAAGTTTCTGATCAGTTCCAACATTTTTTTTAATAGCTACAACCTTTCTTGCAGCCTCTCGTAGAGCATGCAGTGCCACATTGTAAGAATCTGCTGATGCTGACCCAACTTCTGCATATCTGATGGCTTCACGATAAAGATTGTTATATCGAGAAGTCGGAGATTCCAGATCAGTATGCTGCAGTTCAGTCTGCTCCTTTGATTTCTTCATATTACCATAGAAAAGTTTTCGCTTCCGTAAACGGCGCCTTTTCCTCAGTGACCCAAGTGCATGATTATGTTCCTTCTCAAATTTAGAAGCAACCCATTTCCCGGAATTATTTTTCTTTACCATGAGCATGGCTTTGCAGCCTACCCTTGTAGCTTCCCGAGGTCTTTTAATCTTACATTCAGCAGCTGCATCTTTCTTCACATAGCGCCCCTCTTTAGAACACACAAATAGCCGCGATATGATTGACTTATCGCGCTTTGAGCGGTAGTATGTACTAACACGCATGTTGAAACCTATTCGCCTAGAGTATGCCAAGTAAAATACTCTGGCAGCTTCTTCTGATTCAAATTCCATGCCTTCATGTGGTTCCAAAAAAGCATCTCCATTAACAACCACCGTCTTCTCAATTTCAACCACTTCATCATCATCCGCCTCAGAATTCTCATCATCTGATTTTGTCCTTGGTATCAGTAAATGATTATGGTTTTTAACTAGTTTGAAACTACCCACTTCCCTGAATCTCTCTTCTTCACCATAATCATCGCCTTGCAGCCAATTCTCGTAATGGCTCTTGGCCGCTGAAGTTTTTCTTCACCAATTTCATCTTTCTTTGCACGAAAACCTTCTTTAGAACATACAATCAGCCGGGAGATAATTGAATTGTCACGCTTTGATCTGTAGTAAGAACTAACACGTGCTCTAAAACCAACACGCTTAGCGTATTCCTTATAGAATGTTTGTGCATCCTGTTCAGACTCGAATTCCATACCTTCATGTGGCTCAAGATCTGGTTCCCCTTCAGGTGGAATAATTACCATTTCAAGAGGATTATCCATTATCCCAGTGTAGATATGAGAATCTCTAACCATATGATTTTCAATCACTTCTCCTTCACGTGCATAGGGATCAAAATCCAGCATTACTACTTTCCCCTGTGTCCCAAGTAGATGATTATGAATTTTCTCACATTTTGAGATAACCCATTTCCCAGAAATTTGCTTCTTCACCATAATCATAGCTCTACATCCCACCCTAGTTATCATGCGGGGACGCTTGGTTTTCCCTTCTTCATTTGACTCTTTAGTTGAACGAAAACCTTCTCTAGAACACACAAGCTGCCGAGAAATAATTGTTTTGTCTCGTTTCGAACGAATAAAGGAGCTGATGCGTACTTTGAAACCAACTTGAGCAGCATATGCATTGTAGAATGCTCTAGCAGCCTCTTCAGAATCAAATTCCATACCTTCATATGGTTCAAAAATTTCTCCTGCACATGCAAATAGTCCCGGTGCTACAGAATTTTCTATCATTTCATCAACATCTCCTATACGAGGTTCCATATCAACTGCCAGAAAAGACCAAACTGCTAAGCAACTGACATGATAAGATATTAAATACTCAAAAAGCACAGATCCATCAAAACATTGAAGTAGTAGTGTCCAGAGAATATATTCATCACAAGTGATCTCAAAAAGAATGATGTAGGAAAATAAACTTTTTAAAGCTTCTACAAGTAACAGGGTTACAGGCTATGGTACTTAAAGAGAGAACATGAAATTAATTCAGTAGGCATTGCAGGAATGGGACTGACAGAAAATAGCTTATTATTGACTCATTTGTCAAACATCCTTCAATCATGGAAAGTTGATCATGCATATACCATCGATATTTTTAAAGGATTTCAACATACTGATGATTGTTTTGGATGTGGGTCTGATTTTCTACATAAGGTAACATTGAGTGGGAAGATGTTATATGCTTGGGCATTGAACTGTGGACTGCATTTGGGTAGAGGGAGATCCTCTATCCAAATTCTGTCATAATTTTTGTTCGGATTTAATATAGAAGCGCACTTTTAACCTACAACACCAAACATTTGCTAAAGATGATGATACATAGACAACTACAGCAAGCTGTGTTGGTATGCCTCCCTGGTTTTGACTATGTCATTTTGATATGCCCAATTGAGCTACAACGCTACATTCATTAGAGCTGAAAATATCAAAGACATTTTTTTTTAAAATAGATTTGACAACTGACCTGATGAACCTTATGCATTCAGTTCTAGAGCAGATGATGCATCTTGCAGAACACCTGGCTTTCTCTCAGCAAATGCCATTGGAATTATGATGGTAGCTGATGTGTGAGGTTACTACTAGAGAGTTAATGATGTAACACCTTAAATTTAGGTGTTAGAACTCGCAAATAGGTCAAATATTTGCTCGAGGTAGAACCTGCACCCACCACTCCACAACGATCATTGTGAATTATCCACAAACAGTTATCACATCAGGCAGAGAACAAACAACCAATTTAGAAGCATCAAGAATGGTCATTGCCTAAAGGTTCTAGGAGGACAGCAGTTAAGTTAACAAACCACACATTTATGCTGACTGATGTGAAACGGTGACCCTGTGGCGTGGTTGATTAGTAATAAACTTGAATTCACAACGTTTCACAAAAAATATGATCTTGATAGGAAAACACTTAAAACTAGCAATACCACAGGATAGATTTTCAATCATTTGCAATTGTAGCTTAGATGTTTCAAGCCTTGACAAACCCAAACACATTATTCAGTTATTTGAACAGTTTTACTTGCAATATCAATAACAGTAAATCATCGGCATTAATTGGATCACACAACTCACATTGATAGTGGACAACAGGTTAATATGATAACAATTTAAAAAATAAATTCACTATGTGATTTAATTGATAATCTGCTCAATAAAACAGAAAATTACCTACTAAGAAGTTCATTCTCAGGTATCTGATATGGTATGAACTAAACTTATGTTGATGAGTTTCCTTCTGAGCGTGTAATTGAATTCTGATTTTGCTCTTGCCTTGTTTTCGCATGGTTGATGAGAAGATGGTTGTTGTTTCTGTTGGCGATGACTGAGGAGAGGGGTGGCAGGACTTACCATGAAGTGGAAGGAGAGAAGCTCGGCCGGAGTTTGATGATGAATGTTCTGTTGATGATGGAGAAGCTCGGTTGCTCAGTTGTTGCTGATGATGTCCTCCGACATTGGAGGGCTAGGCTATTATGGACGGATGGCGTTGTAGGAGGAGGGGGTGTTGGGTTGTGTTGGCGGCAAAGAGAATTGAGTTGAAACGAGAGGATGGGAAAGGAGAAAGGAGGAGTGGTTGCTGCCAAGCACAAAGGAGGAGAGAGCGATGGGGATGGGTTGTCGCAAGTTGATGGGGGGAGGGGGGAGAGAGAGAGAAAGAGAAAGGATCGGCCTTGTTGTTGCTGTTGAACATAGAGGTGGAGATTAGGGGTGACGGTTGTGAATGGGAGCAGGGAGAGAGAAAGAGGTTTTATTCTGTACTTTTTTTTATAATGGAAGAGGAATTTGTAAATGGGGATTTTGGAAAGTGTAGTTGAGATATAGCAGTTGAGTAGGATTTACGGTGGAAGAGATTTGAGAGGATAAATTAGATTATGGTTTCACACCACAAATCTATTTAAGTTAGGATTTCACACGCTAAACTCATTTTTTAATTTTCAAAAAGAAAATCCAAATCTCATTAATCAAACTTCATTGTTTTTTTCAATCAATACCATGCCTTTAAATAGGTTACAAACTCTCAATCTCCACTCACAAGCAATGTGGGAATAAAACAAAGTTAAAATAAACAAAAAAATCAAGGCTAGACTAAAATAAAGAGTACAAACTCTAATGAATTTAATTGAACCATGACGCTCCTTGTGATGTTGGATGTGTATCATTGTCCCTAGGTGGGAGAAAAACTCGACACCATCAAATTAGGTGTAAAAAAACTCTCCTCATGCTCTAATACATCTGCATCTACCTGCTGCAACTCACCACTCAATAGGTAACATCCACTTTCAAAGTATCAAAAATCCTTAGAATACACCAGATAATTTAATCATCTATTATATTGGGATGAATATCTGAGAGTGGACTCAACGTGCGGACTCTCAGAAAAATAACTCGATGAAGGCTTACAACCAGTGGGTTATTAGAGTTAAGATCAAATGCTCGTTATCCACTGAATACCCAATATTAAAAATAAGACTAATTTCAAATTTTTTAAAAGATATATAACATGAGCATTGCAATTTGAATTCTACAAGATTTTGAAAAATCCGATACTATAGCATGCAAATTATTAACAGTCCTGGGAAACCGTTTCGGACTAATTCGAACCATCATAAGTTGTCAACATTAAAAATTTTAAATAACATCCAGGAGCAAACTCATAAATTATAATTAGTGTTGCTTTGTTGAAATATATCATTGATTTTTCATGTGTAGGTCGTGTATGTGTGTGGCAAATATGACACAGACTCGATATGCAGACTCAGGATACTCTATTATGACTAACAGTAGAAAGCTTTGCTTAGTGCTTAATATGTGCTAAAAGGGTTACTTGAAATAGGGAGTCATCCTCTATCAATACTCACGACCTCTATCAAAAGAAATGATTAAGGGAGTCATCCCAAATGTGTGTGGCATCTTACATATTATTTTAACAATGAGGACAGGATAAATCCTAACAGGTAGAGTCTGAGTGACAACACCCCTTTGTGTAACCACAATAGAGTCAGCTGATAAGCGGTAGATTGTCAAATTCTCTCATAAAGGCATCCTTCAAATTCTTGCATACGAATCGACCATAAATGATAACATCCTTGACCTGATCCACATTCCTAATCATAACTTTGCACCAGAACTTGTCCTCATAAATGTGTGTGCCTATTGGGATAAGGCGCTGCTGCTTGATTTTTAGTGGTGACTCATTAGCTTGTTGTTCAAGTTCAATATGCCTGATAGGTAGTGTGTGGCAAGCTGGGGAGACTAGCTCCTGGGACTGAATCAATAGAATATTGGATTACAATTGAGAAGTTTCGATTTTAGACCTAACACATGCCACAAGGTGAAAGGGAACGGTGTCGGTAATAAAGGAGAAGGGAAACAATTAACGACGGTAGGGGTCGGCAATAAAGGAGACGGTGAAAGTGGTGCCGATAGTAGAGCCAAAGAAGGGAAAGGATAGATGGCAGTTACGGCAGCAACAAAAGGGACAATAGCCGTAACAGCCGGGAAAATAACACTAAACTCCTTAATCACATGAGTGATTTTCGAGAGATAGTGCTAACAGGCTTAGGACTTCAATGGATACTCTGTCATTGATGGTAATTTTAACACTTGAATAGTTGACAACAATATGCCCATATCCTTGATAGTTGTAACATTTAATCGTGGGACTAAGTTTGGAGAAGTCTCTGTCACTAACTTTTTTTCACAGGCGTGACGACTAGAAGAATAGGATTTTCAGATTTGATTCTTCTAGGGTCGATTCTAATCACTGGAATACCTCTCTTTAGTCTGTCGTTGTTGGCAACGACGATTTTAATTAGTTCACCTGAGGTGTATAGATTCACGAGAGAAAGGGGATTATCAGACTTCTTCTCGACTTTAGTGATGATCCTATGCAGGGTTTGATTGAAGGACTCCAGGGTTTGAGTCAAAGCCGTAAGTTTAGCAATTATGTCAGCAAGCATCACTGTAAGCTGGGAATCCATAGAGGTGGGATGAGAGTTACTAGATGCAAATTTTTTTAGATTTTTTTATATGCAAAAGAAAACAAAAACAATTTTTCCTAACAAATCTAAAACAAAAATTCAAATTTTTTCTAGACCTAATGCAAGTTTCCTATCTAAATCATGCTCTAATACCAAAATGATGTGAAACGAAGAACAGTGTGGTGTGAAAATCAGTGATAAGCGTTTCACCAAAAAATAATTTTCGGTAGGAAAACACTTAAAACTAACAATACCACATAATGGATTTTCAATCAATTGCAATTGTAGCTTAGATGTGTCAAGTCTTGACAAACCCAAACACAATATTCAGTTATTTAAACAGTCCTACTTGTAATATCAATAACAGTAAATCGCAGGCATTAATCAGATTCACACAACTCACATTGACAGTGGACAACATGTCAATATGATAACAATTTAAAGAATAAATTCACTATGTGATTTAATTGATAATTCATTCTCAGGTATCTGATATGGTATGAACTAAACTTGTGTTGATGAGTTTCCTTCTGAGCGTGTAATTGAATTCTGATTTTGCTCTTGCCTTGTTGTCGCAGGGTTGTTGATGACCAGCACTAGCTAGTGAGAAGATGGTTGTTGTTTCTGTTCGTGACTATCGAGGAAAGGGGCGGATGGACTTGCCGTGGAGGGAAGGAGAGAAGCTCGGCTAGAGTTTGATGATGAATGTTCTGTTGATGATGGAGAAGCTCGGCTGCTTAGTTGTTGCCGATGATGTCATGTGACATTGGAGGGCTCAGCTATTGTGGATGGTTGGCGTCGCATGAGGAGGAGGGGTGCTGGGTTGTGTTGGCAGCTGAAAGAATTGCCAAAGGAAAATTGCAAAGAGTGGAGACGAGAGGATGGGAAAGGAGAAAAAGGGAGTGGCTACTGCCAAGCAAAAAGGAGAAAGCGGTGGGGATGGGTTGTCCCCTGTTGATGGCTGGGGAGAGAGAGAGAGAGAGAATTGGGCTTGTTGTTGCTATTGAACATAGAGGAGGGGATTGGGGGTGGCGGCTGTGAATGGAGCAGGGAGAGAGAAAGAGGGAGTAAAGTTTTATTCTGTACTTTTTTTTATAATGGAAGAGGAATTTGTAAATGGAAATTTTGGAAAGTGGAGTTGAGATATAGGAGTTGAGTGGGCTTTGAGAAGGTGGACGAGATTTGAGAGGATAAATTAGATTATGGTTTCACACCACAAATATATTTCAGTTAGGATTTCACACCCCAAACTCATTTTTAAATTTTCAAGTAGAAAATCCAAAACTCATTAATCAAACTTCATTGTTTTTTTCAATAAAACGCCATGCCTTTAAATAGGCTTACAAAACTCTCAATCTCTACTCACGAGCAATGTGAGACTAAAATAAAGTTAAAATAAATAAAAAAAATAAGGCTAGACTAAAATAAAGAGTACAGACTCCAATGAATTAAATTGAACCATGACGTTCCTTATGCTGGTGGATGTCCACATCAACAACTCATCAAACCAACAAAACAAATTAGACTTCCACCACAAGCACCAAAATGGAAGGAGATAATATGCAAACCATGACATTCTTCCATGCTTGGACAGCTCAATCATAAATATTACTCCTAGAAAACAGTATGTATTAAATACCATGTAGGACATAGGGAAGCAGTCGGGCAAGTTAAACTAGGTGAGTTTGGGATTTCAAACTTGTAATGGTCTTGGATTGATAATGTTCAGCTCAAAGTCAGGTTGGTATATTTACTGCATAAAAGTTGGTGCATATCCATGTCCATCGGCATGACAAAGCAGCCAGTGGGCCACTCTCGCCGCTAGACTCAGAAGAGTGCGTAAGACCTTGCTGGTATGTGTGAAAAGCATTCATTCGGATTCGTTCTAAATACTAAGAAAGAGATGGAAGTACGTACGTACGTACATATATATATATATATATATATATATATATATATATATATATATATATATATATATATATATATATATATATATATATATATATATAGCTTGGAGAAGAACCAAGAAGAGAGGGATCTTATCTAGGAGGAGTTGCAAAAGCTACTAAACTTGCATGTAGAAATCCAACAAGTACACAACAAGGAGGAGATCATGTGAAGCCAACAAGCTAGGGGCAATTGGGTAGAGCAAGGGGGCCTTAATATGACTTTCTTCCACAAATCAGCTAACATGAAAATCAGGAAGATTACGATCCTCAGGCTAGAAGCTCAAGGGGAAATCATTAATGATGAAGACTGTATTAGAAAGGTAATCCATTAGCATTTCAAGAATCTCTTTGGATCTAAGGCCAACCACAGATGGCCTGGGACCCAGACAACCAAAATCAATTGTTTGGGGGGGGGGGGGGGGGGGGGGGGGGTGTTGCCGGAAGGCTAGTGAATATAACTAAACCTTTCTCAGAAGAAGTCAAGGCGGCGATTTGGGACTTGGCCTGATAAAGCTCCAGGCCCGGACGATTTTCCTGTTTTCTTTTATCTCCATTTCAGGGATATTGTGAAACTAGAAGTAATCGGATTACTGGAATCCCTCCATGAAGAGACTCTACAGCTAAACAGATTGAACGATGCCCATATCATGCTCATACCCAAAAAAAAAAAAGGAGAAACTAAAGCGGTGGGGATTTCAGGCCTATTAGCGTGTTCAATGCGTCGATGAAGATTATCTCATAAGTACTGGCTAATAGGCTTAGGGTGTTTCTGAGAGAGATTATAGAAGATCACCAGGCAGGGTTCCTTAAAGATAGAAGCACTCTAGACTCTATAGCTACAGCTCAGGAGGTTTTGCATCTCACCAAACAAAACAAAACCAGGGGCTTTATGCTGAAATTGGATTTTGAAAAAGCCTATGATACAGTGGAACGGAAATGCATTTTGGAAACCTTGCACTCTTGGGGATTCACACCTACATGGATTTCTTAGATTAGACTTTGGTTGCAATCTGCTGAAGTGTCAGTGCTGGTGAATGGTACCCAAGGAAGGGAGATTCATTGTAAGAGGGGTCTGCATCAGGGTGATCCTCTTTCTCCTTTGATCTTTGTACTGGTAGCAATGGGCTTCACCACATGATTACCAAATGCCGGGAGGAGGGTCTCATTAAGGGTTTAGGATGTCGTGATTACCAAACACAGTATAAATGCAAAGATTTTTATTTAAAAAAATAGAAGGCATCATCCTCTTCAGATGCAATCTTCACACTACACTACAGTTAGCACAGAGAGATTCCAAAAAAAAAAAATGAAGTGGAAGCTTACGTTCAGGGCACTGAAAAGACATATTATAACTAAACTAGCTCAGATAACAATAATCACACTTCAGCTAGGACTATTTCATTGATCAAATGAAGAGTGAGAATAGAGTAGAGTAGAGTATAGGAACCAGAAAGAAAACCAATCGCATTCAGTAAATAAAATAAAATAAAGAGGAGAAAGAAAGAAGACAGCTTTACCGATCGTAACATGAAATTGCACATACACATCAGCAATTCGAGCGAAAATTACCTGGAGAAATGATCATGGGGGTTGAAAACATGAGGCCCTCCATCCCTCTCTCCAGAAAGAACCCTAGCTCACTAACTCCGGAAGAATCAGCTAGGGTTGTGATAAGAGTATTTCCTTTTAGGGAATTCTAGGGTTCTTCTCTCCATCTTGCGATTGGAATCAGGAACTATTGTCGGAAAATTCCGAATCAACAAGGAGGACGGAATGAATCCAGCTGTGCATGTAATGTTAAAAAGAGGGAAAGGGAAAAAAGAGCATGAGAAAATGCTATGCTGCTGTCGCCCTCTATGTACCAATAGATTGCAAATTGGCCGGGCCACAGCCCAGCAAGTCGGCCCAAAAAAAAAAACCACAATCCGTGGGTATTCTGAGGATGAGAATAAAAAATAAGAACCATTTCATTTCAATTCATTTCATTTGTGTCCCGCGCCAACAACCTTCACAATTCGCCTCACGCAAGTTATTACCAACTATGTGATCTTAGAGCATCTCTTTATCTTCTCTTCTTTTATTTTTATTTTAGGAAGCAAAATTAATAAATTGAGTTTCAACACTATTCTCTGTATGGCTCTCTATTTTAAGAGCAAGCCCCAAACTCTCCAAATGTAGAGAGTCAAACTCACTCTGTAAACTATATTTTTATTATTTTAATCTATCACAAGTTGTTTTAAATAATATGAAAAATGTTATTAGCCAAATTAGTTTTTTTAAAAAAAATATTTAAAATAGCTCAAATTTAGAGCGCTAAAATATAGAGCTTCATAAATTAATATTCTCCCTAAGATAACTCAAATTTAAGAAGCCGTCTTTGAAGTTGCTCTTACTAATTATGAGAATATTCTTGCTATGTAGGAAAGTTACACACAAACAAGATCCAAAACATGTAAAATTCACAATCTCCCGAGAAAGAAGAAGGGAGCTATTTTGTTGCTTGAATTATGCTTTATTGAATGGTGCTAATATTAGAATTAAAATTATGTAACACTAATTAAATTAAATTTGAGGGTAAGAATTTTTATATTTATATATTAGTAACATGGGAGTATAATTCAGTTATTTTCAGCTGATTTAACATGCCGCCGAGAGAAGCAGGCGTGTGATGCTAGCTCGTCCACGTATCTATCTGGAAAGAAAATTTTAATGTGGGTATCCCGCGGTCTACTCGCTGTCCCAGCGCCCAATTGGTCATTAGAGGTCACCCACCCGTTGGCGTCTTCTACAAACTTAACCGGCCCTGTCCACCAAACGCTCCTAGTTCCCATTCCATCAAATGCCATCCAATGACGACCAATGTGCGTCCGTTATGTTCAACGTTTTATTTTTTTTATGTTTTTTATTTTATCTATTTCAGAAGAAATAGAGATACAAATGTGGCCTTGTTTTTCACTCAGAATTACTACCCTGCCACCTAAAGTTGAATATCCGAGACTACCGGATTGACCAAAATCACATAGCCTCACATTCCATGAGCCTTCCTCGTAGTAGTTTCTTTTTCTTTTTGGTTGCCCACTTGCATCGCATATTTTATATTTGTAGAAAGAGGCTACAGCCATAAAAAGATAATTATTTCAAATTGGTTGCAATTGAAATAATCATGTTAGTTGACAAAAAAGTCGGTTTGTGTCTTTTCTTTTTCTTCTCACTCTTGTTCACATGGAGCAACTCATCTTTCCAGTTATAATCTTTTGTTTTTATATAGAGTTTATGTAGTGAAGATTTTTCGACGATCAATCCTCACACAAGCGAGGAAAGAGTTGAGCGGAAATTAAAAGTGCGACAGAAATAAAGTACAGCACAAAAAAAAAGAGACATAATTATGAGAAAAAAAAGGAGGAGGAGAATACACTATACTCCACTAATTATAAGATTTAAAAGAGATCTTACGTCAGAGTCTTAAAATTTAAGGGGAAGGATACATTTTTTTTTTTTAACAAAACAAAATATTAAAATTTGTGAAGGCTGCGGTCTTGTATTTGTTGTTGTATGCAGGGAGGGCCTCAAAGGCATCGCCATTTTCATCGCTACTTTTCCACGTCAGACAGACCCCACCCACCCGGGCAGACCGCCGCCCTCGGCCTCTTTTGGTCTTCATTGTCAATGGCACACTGGTAATTAAACCCAAAAAAACCCATGTCCATTTGGGAACAAACAATATAAATACCTCTCAAATCTTCTCCTCTCTTCCACGCCTCATCTCTCTAATCTTCACTCCGTCACCTCCCTTTCATCCATTCCATTTCGAACTCCATCCCAACCGGTGAACAAAACAAAAGATAGATGGCATCCCCCTATGAAGTGGAGGTCACCGTAAGCTCGGCCCGCGGCCTGAAGAACGTCAATTGGCGCTACGGCGATCTCACGCCCTACGCCGTCATCTGGATCGATCCGGCCGCCAAGTGCTCCACCAAGGTCGACGTCGAGGGCGACGTCAACCCTGTGTGGGACGAGAAGCTGAGGATTCCCTTCCCCTCCGACCGCCGCATCGAGGACTCCACTCTCTGCATCGACATCGTCCACGCCAAATCCAACGACCAGGACGACACCAAGTCCCTCGTCGGATCCGCTCGCCTCCCCCTCCGTGAAATCGTCGACGAGGCAGGATTCGGCGGCAAGTGCACAAGGAGCTTGAAGCTCAAGCGCCCATCCGGCCGCCCTCAGGGAAAGTTAGAGATCAAGGTCGCCGTCAAGGAGCCCGCCAGGTACTACGACCCCTACGCCCAGCCCACGGCCGGATCCAGGGACTATCATGCGCCCCCGCCGTACGGGCAGCCCCAGTACGGGTATGCTCAGCCCTACGCGGCCGCGCCCCCCGTGGGGTACCCGTACAGCAGTGCGCCGCCGGCGTACGGGCAGGGGTCGTATGGGGGAGAGGGGTCCGGTGCAGCAGCTCCGTTGCAGGATAAGAAGAAGTCCAAGTTCGGGATGGGGACGGGGCTGGCGGTGGGAGCGGCGGCGGGGGTATTGGGAGGGCTGGCTCTGGCGGAGGGAATTGATTACGTGGAGGAGAAGATTGAGGATAACGTGGCGGAGAGAGTGGAGGATGATCTGGCCTATGAGGATGGAGGTTATGATGACTTCTAGTAATTGCCAACCTTTGAAATTGGGATCAAATAAATAGTAAGCTAAAAGAAGGGAGAGAAAAAAAAGGAAATATGAGTGAGAGAGGATCGAATCATGTTCCTATCTGGCTGGAGGTCTGCTTCTTTCTTTCTTTCTTCCCTTCGTTGCTTAATTTGTAATTTGAGTTGTTGCTGTCTGTGTCCCCCGTGGGCGGTTTGTGATCACTTTACTCTGCTAGTCTATTTAAATGAAATGAAATCCGCTTTAACAAATTGTTGTCGTTGCTGTTGTTGATGTTGCTTCAGATCAATTGAATTCATGTGCCCTGCTTTGTTCAGACTGTTTCAAGTGGTGATCAAGTACGTATTGACGGTGATAATTGACGTGAATGAATTGGGGAAAGTATCGATCTGAGCACATTTACATCAACACAGACACCAACCAAATATATTTAATTAGTTAATAATATTATTGTATGTGTATTAAAAGGTGGTTCTACTCTTGATGGGATTTAAATACAGATGGATACGGCCCGGCACTAAAACTTATACGCCACACATACAGCTCAACTTTTGTTATGAGACCCAATACTGAAATATCTTGGACATGAATAAACATGAAACAATGTCTCACCACTCAATTCAAATCTTTCATCGCTTTAGCTAGAAGGAAACCATCAAAATTTCAAACTAAGCCCGGACACTTGGGTTTAGGACTACTTGTTATTTTAAAAAGATTTCCCCCCAAAAAAAAAAAAAAAAAAAAATGGTTGAGAAACACTACGTGATTTTATAGTTTACTAAATAAATGCAGATGTAAGTCAGGATGGCCGAGTGGTCGAAGGCGCAAGACTCAAGTTCTGGTCCTCGCGAGAGGGCGTGGGTTCAAATCCCACTTCTGACATTGCCTTAGTTTTCTTCATTAACAACGAGTCCTCCAACAAATCAAAAATTACTCCTCCTCCAACAAGTTAATTGTTTTCTCTTCTAGCTGTTGAATCTTTCTCACATTTACTTGTGTATTTACTTTTATTCATTGTCATTTCTCTCTCCTCTTCCAACAGTTTACATTTTCTTCTCCAATAGTTTTTGTTCGATGCCGCTTGGTCTCTTGCATCATCATAAGACAGGGATAGTACAAAAAGAAAAGAACAACTGTTGTTAATTCAAATGTACATATCATGCTGTCATTGACATTAAAATGTCATTCAATGAGAGATTGTTTAGTTTAGCGAAAACCATATTCTTTTGCCCGCGATCCATTTGAGTGGTTTAAAATAAAAGTTTGCTATTATCTTTTTAGCTATCAATATCAATAAAAAAAAGGTTCATTGTTGTTGATGTCATAATTGTATGTCACTTTTTAGCTGTTGGCCAAGTGACTGACTACATTGTTACCAATTTTATGATTATTTAGTGCATAAATATTTATTTTTTCAATTAGTTTCGGATCATTCATTTTTTTTTTTCCCATCTCTCTCATTCACTGCTCCTTTTGCTACGATCACAAATGTTGGGATTTGTCCGAACAAATAGTTTCATATCGGCTAGACACGGGGATGGTGTTGGGTATATAAGAATTTGTGCTATTCCACTAAAAAGACTAGTTTTTTTGGGATGGTGCCCTAAGTCTGAGTCCTTACAAATGGTATCAGAGTCATGTCCCGAACTTAGTCACATGTGTGAGTGATGTTCAATCCCAGGGCGCAAAGACACGGGCACTAGTAAAAAATGCTCATGTAAAGCTGATAGATTAAGCCAGAATCTATAATAGATTGAGCTCTCGAGGGAAAAGTTTAGGATCTCTAGTGCTTCACTGTATGAACAAATGCAGAAATGAGAATGATTTTGGGTATATAAGGATTTGAGCTACTCTATCTCACCTAAAAGACTAGTCTTTCAGAACGGTGCCCCGAGTCCTTACAACAAAGTCACCTCTGTGTCTGACAACGTTGATAAATGAGGAGGATGGAAGGGGAAGGAGGCAAGAGAAGGGGGAGAGGGAGAGAGAGAGAGAGAGAGAGAGAGAGAGAGAGAAAGGTGAAATGGCAAAAAAAAAAAAGAGAGAGAGAAAAAGAGAAAGAAACAAAGACAGGTATGAAGGAAGTTGAAGAAGAGAAGAAACAGGAGGAATTGAGAAATACTTGTCTTGAGGCATTAGAATTTAAAATTCATTGCAATGATGTGAACAACCACCTGTTCAATTTAAAAATATTAACAAATCTTTAAGAAAAGAAGTATAATAAATTTGTTGTTTAGGAATAGGACTGCTTAAAAGCTTGACTTTTAAAAAAATGGATAAATAATGAAAACAAAAATGAAATAACCGCCAATAGTAGAAACCATCTGGAATGGGACAAAATGCCAAGAAAAGGGAAATTATTTATTCTCAGAAAAACTACAACTAAGCGGGAACAAAAATACTGACGTTAGTTACGCGGTGACAATATTTGAAATGAAAAATGCACATTCTCTGTAATATTAATAAGCATGCAACCCTGAATGAGTGGTCCATATCAACCTGTAAACCAAGATGTTGATAACAATTGCAATTCAATCAATAATAAACTGTTTGTAATAACATAAAAGACAAGGTACCCGTATTTACAGAGTAACACAAAAAGCTGATACAAAGGGTTCGTTCCAGCCTGCTGCCATTTAGCTGAACCATCCGTGTTCAGTTCAGATAAGACGATGAGCTGATACAGAGAGTTCTGTTCAATTTGCTGCCATTTTAGCTGAACCATCTATTGTTCAGTTCAGGTGAGGTGAGATATGTTGAGGTTATATATCAGGTTTCAAGGATCAGGATTCCCTGGCACAGTCTCTGTTAGACTTATTAGTCTTAAAGTCTAATTTATTTTGGGCCTAATCAAGTCAATTGGATATTTGCACCCGCCCACTTAACCTATGTTGTTTGACCCAATAAAGAATTGATCAAACCTAAATGGTTTGGGTCTAGACACGTTTTCAATTACACTTAGCCATGAGTGTATTTAAATTAGAATGTGGGACTCATCACACTTGTGGAACTCGTGTTATAAATCAAGAGCCTAGATCTATGATGAGTTGAACTAGGGTTTCTTGATGCTATATATATCATGAGTAGGGTTCCCTCTCCACCAACAAGAATATTCATCTCTCTCTTAGAGGCCTCTCATCTCCTCTAAGGATAATGAAGAGAACTTGATGGCTGGAGAGAAGAATCCTCTCCTTCAACTCGGCGTCCTCGAGATCGTGCAACCTTCGGCATCCTCTTCGTAATGGAATCAGGTATGCCTAAAACCCTCCTTCCCTTTGATCATGATAAAGAGGCTTACAGTATATGTAGATCTTGTATGGAATAAATTTAGATCTAACAATTGGTATCAGAGCCACCTCTTTATCAGATCATAGGAATTTACGGAAATTATAATCTCGATCTATAAATATCATAAAAATATCTCCTTTGATTCAATAAATATTTTGTGTTTCATATGTTGAATCAAAAGGTTAAAAGGAGTGATTTTTTATTGAATTTAACATGTATATATTTTTATGAAATTTGATTTGTGTGTTATTATTTTGATTTAAAAAAAAAAATTTTGTGTGCCCTGTCTGCATGCAGGCGCTTGCATGTTAGGCAACGAAAAAAAAAGAAAAAAAAAAGAAAGGGGATGTTAGATGCATGCGCTGGAAGCACCAGCGCATGCATCATGAAGGAGATTTCAAAGTTATAAAAAAAAAAAAAGATATTTTGACATGGCCTGCATGCATGCAGACATGTGTCTGCATGCATGCATGCACATGTAAGGCAAAAGGGTTTTTTTTTTTAAGAATAATTAAAAAAAAAATGGTTAATTATTTTGGGTTTCATGAATTAATTAAGATTATGAGATTATTTAGGATTCGGATAGAGATTGAATTTTACTCTAATAAGGAAACCTACTACTAATTAATCTCATATTTAATTTCAATTGGGATTGTTGAGATTGATTTGGGTATTATGATTGAAATATAATTCTAACCTATTAAGGATATTTTGGATAGAATTCTACTCAAATAAAGAAACCTAATCTCAATCAATCTCACATTAAGCTAATTAGATTTTATTCAGTTTATTTAAACCCGACCTATTAAGGAAACCCATAAGTTAACAATTGCGGGTCGGGTCTGATTCAGACCCGATAAGCACTGCAGACCCGTTTTACCAATAGAAACTTCAATTAGCCGTTACGGGCTCATACGACCTCTGTTTTGGGCATGTAAACAACCGTTTCGAAACTCTTGACGAGCACTACAGTATTACAGGAACTATACATGACAAAACAGTAGTTAGTTGACATAAAGAAGGCATTGAAGTGTTTGTTTATCATGGTTATGTGTACCCTTACATGCTTCCGCTTTATCATCAATATTTTATTGCTTATATTATCTTGCATGATGAATTGGTGTTTATTACAGTTAATAACACACAGATAAAGATATATACATGTAACAACCAAAATTTTATTTTATCTAAATCCTCCTCATCTTAAATATTAAGAATTTTTGGTTAAGGCATTATATAGAAGTAGTCACCCTCCATAATTCTATGTCAACAAATTGAACTTAATTAATAGACCCACTTCTTTTTCAAAGTTTTTATTAACTATTTGATTGTGGTGACTAAAAAAAAATGATTAGCATGAAGGCTTAGGTACATGTATTTGGGCAAATTTATGACTTAAGCATTGGTAAAGAAAATGTCAACATAATCCTTCATATCCCCTTAATCACCAAGCTTATCCTAATACCTTTTTAGTGGTAAGTATGCATTAGGGGGAAAATTAAAGGGCTAAGGTCTCTTGAGATTTGGGTTTCCATGTGGCACCTTGAGAGGGGTCTTGGCCAAGTGGCATCATGAGAGAATCCCGCCTAGTTACTTGCAATTCCAAGGGGTTGACTACCAAGCTTGTCTCTTCATCTTCCTCTCCCAAAAAAAAAATTCTGCAGATTTCCTCTCCCAAATTCTGCAATTTTCCCTCTCATTGTGAAGAACTTGAAGCCCTAAATCCTCCATTTCATCTCCTCTCTAGAATTGGAAGGTATACCCTCTCTAGCCCTAAATCCTAGCCTCTCTCAACTCTGGGTCAAGATTTCACGAGAAGGGAGGAAGAAGCACGCGCGCGTAGCAGCAGAGCCGCAGCAGCACGCGAGCTGCTGCTGCTTTGCCGCGAAACCACGGCATAGAAGTGGAATCCGCGGCAGATCAGGGAGGGGAAGTCCGAATCTTTGGGGGGGAGATTCCTGGTTAGCTGGGGAGAGATCTTGCACTGCCAAACAGAACCTTCCTGAAGCCTAATTCTCTGTTTCAGAGTTATAAACCATTGTGAGTAAATCTAACTCTTAGGGATATATTTTTCTATCAAGAGTTAAAAATCAGAATTTAATGTTGTGTAAGTAACTCCTAAGTGTGCTAATTTTGATATATTGCTGTTTTATTTGTGGTTATCCTCAACTAAATGAAGCCTATGAGTATCACCTAGTTGTGGGGTTTTTATGTTTGGTTGTGATGATATACATGAGTAATGTACATGCTCTAGCTTAACAATCATGCTTAAATGAGAGGGCTTAGCATCTTAATTCGCTGTTTGGTGATTAACTTTAGGTAAATTGAAATGCAAAAGAGTATTATATGCTTGTTATGTCTCTACCTTACATCGATATGATATGCGTGTGTAGAACTCATGTTCTAGTATATTATGTATGCCTAGTGAGCCAATTTATCAAGTTATTTGCTATCTTTCTTGATCAATATCATGATAGTTGATTCAATATAGATATGGTATAAACTTGGCCCTTTATAAAATAGAAACAATGGGATGCATATGCGAAGCATACGATTCATATTAAAACCACCCCATAGATGCCGATTAATTGACTTGAAGCTTACTTTATGTTCACAAGAGTACATGGGGAATAATCCCTCCTTATGTCATAATACTAGGTTGCGTACTAGTGAGTACATGTGGATGATGCATAGGTTCATGCGGGGTTGAAAGTGGCGCACTATGGCGTTACCATGATTTTGGGAAACCCAAGTGTATGTTTCTTTATTGTTGCACATTAATTTCGGACATGACGTGTAAATAGTTCTACATTGTTTATTATGAATATAATAACTTAAACCTTGCGTGATGTATTTGTGATAAAGGAGGAAGGGGCCGTGCGGGAACCGGTAGGAGGGGGGAAGACGGGGATTTGGCATATATTTATGAATATATATATATATATATATATATATATATATATATATAATATATATATATATATATATATATATATATATATATATATATATATATATATATATATAAGGAGGAAGGGGCCGTGCGGGAGCCGGTAGGAGGGGGGAAGACGGGGAAACATATATGTTTTATATAAATTATATATAAGGAGGAAGGGGCCGTGCGGGAGCCGGTAGGAGGTGGAAGACGGGGAAATTTCATTTAGATTGAATGATATCTAATAGTGAACTGTCAAGTTGCATTCATAATTGGTAATGCTTGTGTCAGACTAAAACGTCACTTTATGTGTATAACGAGCCGAATTGATGTGAGGGGATTAACCCACGAAAAGTACATGCAATTATTTCTTTTGTGTCATGATATAGTTCAATGCAACTTTTGATAGTGGAGTCATGTAGACCATATGTGTATGGAACTTGGAACAAGTAAAGTAGCTTGAACAAGTTGTTGTTATGGGACTCATTATAATTTACCTCTCCTAAATTGTTTATCCTATGAAATTATTATACTAACACCTTATGGCATGGTTTACTCACTGAGCTGTCGAGCTCATTTTATTTTCTTTCCATCTTTTTCAGGTTTGGATAAGGGTAAGGGGCCACTCTAACTGCAAGGGTTATGTTATGGATCATGTGACATGTTGTGGTACCATTCTGTTTAGCCTGGTTATATTATATGTGTATGTATGGACTTTACCCAAGTCCTTTGTCTCTAAGGAACATGTTAGGATGGACTCGAAGTACATTTTTGTCTTTATAGTATTTGAGACCTTGGACTTATATGTAATATAATGTTCTGGATTGTGAATTCCTTGGATATGTATGCCCTTGAACTTGGAACGATGATCATGTGTGGGAATGCTATTGTTGGGAAGTAACTTTTGTAATGTTGATGGAAAGATTATGCTTGCAATAGAGGAAAACCAATTATGATATATGTTTATGGTTAAGGTTTGATGTATTGTGGCATGATAAGTAGGCCGGGTGTGCCGAAATCCTTGGTGAATATAAGTAGGCCTTGGAGCCGAAATATTGATTATTGTAAGTGAGAAAAAAAAAAAGAAAATATTAAGGATGATGCTGCCAAAATTTTTATAAGAGAAATGGAGATAAATTGTGTTTTTGGCCTAATCTTGTCTATTAGAGCCGGGACCGTTACAGTTGGTATCAGAGCATGGTTTAGGCAAGGTTAGCCTAGATAGATGTAGTATGTAAGACTGATTATGAAGTCATGTATATGTGTGTTAGAGTAAGTTAGAGGTGGGGTATGAGGATGATGGTATAGTTTTAGAGTATTTGGCCCTGAAATGTAGGATATTTAACTGTTCTCCACATTTGAATGTGGGTACCCGCATACCTTAGTTCAAATGGATCTTGCAAGGGGTGCGGGCCCTTCTGTAAGAAATTCCAGTGTTATGGGACACCGGAAGGGGAGAACAATTAAAATATCACATTAGTCAGGGTTAAACCTATTGGTAGGACAGTTGTGCATAGGAAAAATTTATGAAAGATCGGCATGGTTAAATAAGTGATGATTTGCTATCATGTCTTGATTGTATATTCATGCAGATTATTGCTTTGGAGAGAATTGGAAGGCACATCGGCTAATATAAATGTCTTACTTCTACAGATGGGAGATTCTGAAATGACTGGATCATCGTCTGACGGTCCGGAGTCGGAAAGTTTAAGTTGGATCGCGGACCAAATGGACTGGGAATTTGAATCTGATGAAACCGATCCAGATGTCATTCTGAAAAGTTCCCCAGACAATTTAGATGCAAGGATTCGCATGGGGCAAGATGAGGAAGATGACATTAATGAGGCAGAAAGCGCCATAAGAAACGCACCAGCAGCTGAGGACTTGGGAGTCCTACCTAATGATGAGATGAACCCTGACGGAAGGATTTTCGTTGGGGGTATTTGGTGGAATTCCAGCTGGGTAGAAGATATGGACCTGTACGATGATAATGAAAATTGGGGATGTGATTTTGATGCTGTACTAGAGGAAGCAGAAGAAGAACCAGAAGAAGAGGATCCGGAAGAAGAGGATCCGGAAGAAGAGGATCCAGAAGAAGAGGATCCGGAAGAAGACCCAGAAGAAGAACCTGTAGGGGACGACCGGGAGGAAAGCTCCTCGGGTTCTAACATTACCCCTTGATAGGAGTATAGATGGGTGGCATTTTTGTTTTTGTTGTTTTTGTTTTGAAGAAAAGGAATGTTGATTCACATAAGTGATATTTTTTTTTGTAAAGAAAGTGGTTGTCAATAGCTATATATGAACATGTGTCCCTTTATGTCTGCATTAGTATGTTTGAATGAATGCAGTCATGCTAATGTATATGTTACCATGAAAATACTTTATGCATAAATGAAATCAGTGTTTTGGTTGTGAACTATTTTACTTGTTAGCATTGAGTTACCATTGATTAAGTTCAACTATTCTTCTAGGTAATAGATGGATTTGAATTTTCCTCCATCCGATGCCAACTCGGAGGGCAACGTCCCATTGCACAGCGCAATTGGGAGCGTCCATCCCCGGCAAGTCAAGAATTTCTGAGTGGGCAATCTAATGCTAATCGGGGAATGCCAGACTGTAACGCCCCGATCCTGTCGGATACGGAGACATTACTGCAACGTATATACGCAAGTCAGAAGTACCTTCACGTATATACGCTAAGCATCAGTACAGGCAAAAATCAGAGTACGGAAGCAAGTGGTGCATTATACATTCCAACACATGAGTACAATTACAAAGTTATCACCAGAGGTGATCCAATATTACATGAATATTACATCACTGACATGCGCAATTGCGAGATTACAAGCAGATGCACATGGATGAATAGTACAAAAGGGCACTCACGAGTTTACTAAAGGAAAACTCGAGAGGCACACAGGGGGCCTGGAAGAATAGAGCTCTGAACGGTCTGCTGGAGATCCACGCTACCGCTACGCCACTCTGATCAGCAACAGGGAGAATCCACGCACTTCAATCTCCATGACCTGGACATGAGAATCCAGGGGAGTCAGATGAAACTCCCAGGCGAGTGGTGAAGTAAAAGCCAAGTGGCGAGCAAGGGTAAGCACATGGTATAGTGATAAAACCAAATAAAGCCGAGGGCGAGCAAATCTGATTGTATGGTTTCAGATCACGGCTCCATAAGACTAGTACGTCGAAGGAATAATCCAAATAAGGAAACCCTCATATATATACCCTTATCTTATGTCACCATAATCTAAGCACATACAACCAGACTGCACTCAAGACATGATAAGATAATAAGCAGGAGGCAGGTGGATACAAGGAATAGAGCAGGGCATGAGCAGTTAATATAATAGTACTCATAAAATCGGAAATCCGATGTAAAATCCAGGACAAGCAAATATAGTAAGGCATATCACAGATTCATAGCCGTTTAAGCTGCAGGCTTCAGTATGCGTCCCATTCCACATACCTCTACTTACAACTTAAAGAGCCGGTTATTAAACACTTTATTATTACTCGTCTTACCCTGATATCTAGCTATGTGAACTAGCGTCCCAGCGCACATAGATCCATATCCGAGTAAAGCAAGGTTGTTATTGGAAACCAGCGGGGGTATCAACGAACTATGTTTACAGTGGGTCCCGTACATACCCGGGACCACGGCCCAGGATTGTTCCGTTGCTTGGTGACGGAACCTGCCGCAAGGCTAACAGGAGGGACTTATGTATGCCCTTATCATGATTCAGGAGGAGGGAGCCAGCACTCCCCTCGGTCGCCTGGAGGCCCACAGGTCAGACCGGAAGTTTTAGTTGCACAACATGCCTAATACCACTGTAAACACGAACACATATTGATAGCCGCATGTTTCCCCCGACCCGATGCAAGTTGTTCCTTTTATGATTTATTAGGTTAATTATCAATTTACGGGAATAACAGGAGCAGGACATGATCAGGAATTCAGGAGTTCAGGTCACTGTATATAATACAGGATAACAGGTCACTGATCATGATACAGGATATCAGGTCACTGTACATAGTACAGGATAACAAGACAGGGTTCCCGTAAATGTGATAATCACAGGTCAAGTATATCATGCTGGGTGTCAAGTGATAGCATGACAAGAGATTGATATTAGACAGGCAACCAGTCATGTCAAGAGATTGATAATAATCCGGTGGCAAGTCATGTCATAACCAGGGGTCTTGCCAAGGAGTAGCATGTCAGGTGTTAGATGATAATACATCAGTTGTCAGGTGATATACATGTGTTAAAAGTAATATGAAAACGACAAGTAGTATAGACAGGTGTCAGGCATGAAGTAATGGCATGGGGTAGAATAGTAGCTGAGCACAAACAAGCGGAGCTGAGCAAGCTGAAAGTACAGACAGCAAACAGTATTTAACACTGGAGCGTCTGGCGAGGTTACCGGGACGACTCGACTGAAGTACGAGCGGTAAATCCGGCAGCAACTCGCCTAGACGAATCTAGTGGTAAAGCGTTGAACGCTGATCATGATAACCAGGCGGAGCTGAACAAGCTGGAGGCACAGGCGGCGAACAGAGTTTAGATACTAATACGCTCTGCGAGGCTACCGGGGCACTCGGATTAAGATACGAGTGGGGAATCCAGCAGCAACTCGCCTAAACGAATTTAGTGAATAAAGCACTGAGCGCTAAGCATGCACACCAGGCGGAGCTGGGAAACCTGACGATCCCAATCACGCCTCTTTCGAGACAGTGAGGGACCGGAGGCTGAACTGAGAGACCTGCCGGTCCCAATCACCTCTCTTTCGAGATAGTGAGTGACCGGAGGTTGAAGGGTCCGGAAGCCAAGTATGGTATAAGGCAGTACAATACATCACAGGCATGGTATATGTACCAGAAGGAAACTACCCTAGTACAAGCATTCGTCACAGAGCAATACATGTCCAGATATTGGCACTCGGCCATACACAATACAGGGACTCAGCCCAATACAAAGTACATGGAAACATAAAGTAAAATAAATATCGACCCGACAAAGCGGGGAATCCCAAATGGAGGCGAGAGCGAGGACACTCGCCTAAATCACCGGAAAGCCGAAAAGTCTGGAATCCATGGAACTCGCGCACGCGCCATAAATATAATAATATATATATATGGGAGAGGAGGAGATACAGGGAGACGCGGGTTAGACAGTGGGACGCGAGGGTCGCAGACGCGGGAGTCGCGTCGCAGGAATAGCAGACGCGGGATAGCAGACGCGGGGTTCGCGTTGCGACAACACAAGAAGAACACAGACGCGGGAACAGGCTTTGCGTCGTGTCGAATGCAGAAACGCGCGAAGCGTGTCAAGGGATTGCCCAGACGCGGGGTTGAGATCCGCGTTAGGAAACAAACAGAGAGGAGGAAAGGTGCTTCCTTTGTTGTGCCCGACGAAGGGATGTTCGGCCCCAATCCAAAAGGAGGGTACCGGCCCTAAGCCTTGCCAACGGAGAAGAACGCGGACGCGGGAATCACAGACGCGGGAGTCGCGTTGTGAGGACACCACAAACGCGGGGTTCGGGACCCGCGTTCAAATCAGGGCACGAGGGAAACGCGGACGCGGTCGTGGGGTCCGCGTCGCGTTAGCACGAGGAGATCACAGACGCGGGAGTTAGCCTCGCGTCGTGACGATACAGTAACACGAAGGTCGCGTTAAAAAGAGGTCGCTCGTACGCGGGGGTAAGATCCGCGTCGGCAAGTCACAAAGAGAGACAGGGAGTTGAGGAGAGAGAGGGTAGAGAGAGAGTCTTGAGAGAGAGAGAGAGAAAGATCCAGGAGAGAGAGTAAGAGAGAAAGCTTGTAATAGGAGGAGAGAGAGAAGAGAGAGGAGAGAGAAAGTCTTGGAGAGAGAGAGAGAGAGATCCAGGGAGAGAGAAGGAGAGAGGAGAGAGGCTGTTGCCCCCCCTACAACTTGGCACAGGGGGCTGGAAGCCCCCTGGCCGGATAAAGTCGCCGGCCGCCGGCGGTCGCCAGAGCTGGGGTGGCCGGTGGCCACCCCAGGGGAGAAATAGGGAGGGGGCAGCAGCCCCCTCCCTCCAACAAACCACGGCCAGGGCATGCTGCCCTGGCCGGGCCCAACTCTGGCCGCATCAGTGCGGCCAGAGGGCAGAGGAGGATCGCCGGGGGCTCGCCGGCCCTCGGTCGCAGGCGCAGGCCAGGGGTGGCCGTCGGCCACCCCAACAGTGAGGAAGAGAGAGGGTGAAGAGGGGGAGAAGGAAAATTAGGGAAAGAGAAAGAGAGGAGGGAGAGGGGGAGGCTCGCCGGAGTTGGGGCCTCCCTCGCCGGCGGTGGTGGCGCCGGTGGTCTAGCGTGGGCGCTGGTCGTCCCTAGGAGAAGAAGAGAAAGAAAGAAATGAGGAGGGAAGAAGAAAAAGAAAGAAAAAGAAAGGAGAAAGAAAAATAAAGGAAAAAGAAAAAGGAAAAGGAAGTGATGGAGATGGGATTGATGTGATGGGAGATGGGGGGTAGGTGAGGGGGTGTGTCTCCCACGTGGAGGAGTTGGTGGGAGAAAAGAAAGGGAAGAAAGAGGAGAAAGGATAAGTTTTGAAAATAATAATATTATAATATGGCCGCGAAAATTGACTGTTCCAGAAAAATCCCAAAAATACCCGGAGGTGGAAAACGTCATCCTGATGAATAATATGAAATCGGTTTTCAGAAATAAAATCCCGTTTTCAAATTAAAAATCCGGAAATCAACCGCCGATACCGGTCCACACCGGGTCGGCCGGATTTTGATAAATTCTGAAAAATTCCAGAAAATATATTAAAGAATAAAGTATGATTTTAAGAAGTAAAGTGAAAGCGGAATTCAGAAATTCAATTCCGATCGTCCCGGAATCAACCAGCGATACTGGCCGATACCGACTCCGGTGGAATTTTCATAAATTCATAAAATCCTCAGAAAAAGTATTTAGATAGAAAATGTGATTTTAAGAAAGAATGTCTAAAGGCCCTTCTAGTAATTCCAATCGGTTTGTAAATTAAAAATCCGGGAATCGGTCAGCGGCACTAGTTGACACCGGTTTTGAAGATTTCCAATTTAATTCAGGAAAATTCCAGAAAATCATAGAAAATCTAGAATATTGGAAAATGATGTTTAAAACTGAAATCGGTCAAATCGGAATACCGGAATGCCCAAATCGAGTAATACTCTAGGATCGGGCCCTCGGTTCAGACTAGGGCTGACTCCGAGTCCACGAATCCAAATCCAAGACAAAACGTTCATATAAAGAATTCATAATACAAAACAAATACAGGAAGTAAATCGAAAAATATGATCGAAAATCTGAATACGCAACTAAGTACGTATTCCGGGAGCGGGGTGTACAATCCACCCACCTTACAAAAAATTGCGTCCTCGCAATTTCGATAAGGGGTGAAATGAACACAAAAAGATAGGAATGAGGATTATGCCAATCAAGATATGAATAACTATGAGCTGATCTCCCAGATTGACTAAACGGCTCACTCAGGACTATAGCATCGCTGCACTTCTGCCGTATACGTACATCCTCTGACGGTGCCATAATAATACTGATCTGATGTCTGCTTATAAAAGAACACTGCCAGAACTTCAAAGGACTAACCCATTCTGAACAATATAAAGTGAGCTGACTTGGTAAGATAATCAATAATACTTCGATCAGACTGTGAGCTAAAGCTAATGAAATCCATAGTGCTGAAGTCCATAATATAATATAAAACCCTGCATAGTAAGATGTTATCCTTTTGCAGTAGAATCACTGACGGGCTGCATACTGGGCTTTGTTAACTCTGAAAGACGTAGCCAAGAATAACTGTGAAGAATTTGGAATACTGACTTATGAATGATAAACCGACTGCAGATGAAACAGGAAGAAGATATCTGAGCCCTGCAAGATTTGTAGAATGGATCATTGACAAGGCCATGGCGATAGCTCAGATATAGTGATGGAACTCTGTTCAGCAGATCCATAAAAGCACGCTGGGCAGAAGAAATCCGAGGAATGGCTAGAGTGCTAAGCACTGAAGGGACTAGCCACGGATGAAACCAAGCCTAGATGAGGTCATCGCGTAACACAGCTCAGGTGTTAAACATTAGGGTGCCGCGAAGCTAACGCTCTACGAGGCTCGCATATGGCGTAGCTCACGTGGCGAAGCCAGCGCGTAACACAACGCTAAATGCTAAGCACCAGGGTGCAGCGAAACTCACACCTGGTTAGGTTCACGGATGACTAGAACACGACCCTCGCTTAGCGAGGCTAGCGGAGCCTTTGGTCCATCAAATCAATAAAAACTGCCAGGAGTTATTGGCTCTGAGAATATGATCAAGAAATCACAAGAATAGAAACGAGTCTCGAATTCTGTCTTCTAAATAGTAACTTGACTGCAGATTAGCTCTGAGAATACCCGAGTTCCATGAACATAGTCCAAGAAATCATGATCGCTATTAGAGAAATAAAAATAGAAAATACCATAACTCTGTCTGCCAGAAGTCCTGATTCTGAATTACTGTTATATACTGACACTCCTCATGAAATGATGCAATCTATTTGACTATATAAGTGACGACTATTCTGCTTGATGCACTAGCCTCCCATGATGTATCCATAATTATAAGAATACAACGCAAGACCGAAGATCTGCCCAATATAAGATAGTGTGATATACCAGAGTCAAGGAATGCCAGAACATAATGAGAACGAACCATATCTGCCCTGCTGTCACCTCACTAGTCAACACATATCTTAAGTTGGCATAAGGATTATAAAGATTATAAAAAACCAGAATAGCAAAATAGAAGAGATAGGAATCACGAAATAAGGAGAAAAATAGGACGGACCAGGATTGAAGGTGATAGGACAATGAGGAGATATGATATAGAGAATTTACCAACTCCGGGACATATTAAAATGGGGATAATAATTACGGTCAGTACTTCAAGGATTCCTCCTTCAGATATCGAACACCCTTTCTGTTCTTACTCCATCATCTTGAGCATCCTGACTTCCCCTTCAGTCAGATCATATGTTTGCTTCCCTTCACCATGTGCCCTAACTCTTAGTCTCCTTTGTATACGACTCCATGCTGGATGCTGGGGATGAAGCGAGGTTGTTCTGACAGTAGGTCCTAGATTCCCTCACGACGGTGATACTGGATGGGTTGATCTGATTGGTGTAATGTTCTCTGCTTCCTTGAACAGACCGTCACCTTTCAACTAATCTCTGAACCCGTGTATGACATAATTCATAGCCTTTCTGGTGGTTGTGTTGTAGATGCCCAGCTCCAGACAATATCCACCGGTCATATGTTGTGGGCAGGGTTAGAGGGATGGCTTAGCTAGTAGGGCGTCCAGAGGCCTGTCTGAGCCTTTACTTCCATCAATTAAGAGGGTCTCTTTACCAACTTCATCTGCAACTCATCCTAATCTTTCTCCTCTGGGTCCATTCCACTTCCCGGATGATGACTGAAGAACTTGAGAATTCTCCTTGGGCTGCTTGGGGATAAGAAACATCCTGCTCTTCATCTTCATTTCTCACTTAAGATATTGCTTGCTCGGTTCTCCTTATCGGCCACCATGTAAAACACCGACCGACTTTGCCTTAGGAATTTTGCAGTGTACTTATTTACAATCCAATCTCCCTACCGCAATTTGATAAATCATTCTTTCATTTCTTCCTGGGCTATTACAGAGAAGAATCTTCCTATAGAAATCCTTCGAGAACTAGTCCCAAGTGTTGGGCTTTCCCAGTCTCGCTGCTTCCGCCAACTACTACATCCAGGCTACATCTTCTAACTGAATCTTGATCATTTTCACCTAGTTCTCGTCAGGGACCCAAGTTGACTTAGAAGATCCATCAGGTTTACTGACCACTGCTATGCATCCAGGGCTTCTCCATGCTTGAAAAGATTACCGGCTGTAATTTCCTGAAATCTAACATGTCGCCTGGCTTCTGTTCCCGGAGTGCAACCAATGATCCTTGGTGCGGGACCTTCGCCTGTACTTGATCGTGTCTCATCATATCTTGCAGAGATAGTCTTAAATCAAGATTTTCTCCATTAGGGTTACCCTAGGAAGAACCAGAACCGTTATGATTTCCCCATCTTTTCATGTCCGAGTTGGTCCAAGGATAACAAGAAACTGAAGTATGAAAGGATGGGAGAACTTCAGAATTCAAGGATAAGATTATCAAGAGAGAATGGATAACTTTGTACTTGTAGTTGGATTGTATAACTAAGACTCATGCATTCCAGTTGCAAATTTCTTTACCATTAATTTGCCGTCTGGACGTACTGAGGAGGTGAGAGCCTAGGCTCTGATACCAACCTGTAACGCCCCGATCCTGTCGGATACGGAGACATTACTGCAACGTATATACGCAAGTCAGAAGTACCTTCACGTATATACGCTAAGCATCAGTACAGGCAAAAATCAGAGTACGGAAGCAAGTGGTGCATTATACATTCCAACACATGAGTACAATTACAAAGTTATCACCAGAGGTGATCCAATATTACATGAATATTACATCACTGACATGCGCAATTGCGAGATTACAAGCAGATGTACATGGATGAATAGTACAAAAGGGCACTCACGAGTTTACTAAAGGAAAACTCGAGAGGCACACAGGGGGCCTGGAAGAATAGAGCTCTGAACGGTCTGCTGGAGATCCACGCTACCGCTACGCCACTCTGATCAGCAACAGGGAGAATCCACGCACTTCAATCTCCATGACCTGGACATGAGAATCCAGGGGAGTCAGATGAAACTCCCCAGGCGAGTGGTGAAGTAAAAGCCAAGTGGCGAGCAAGGGTAAGCACATGGTATAGTGATAAAACCAAATAAAGCCGAGGGCGAGCAAATCTGATTGTATGGTTTCAGATCACGGCTCCATAAGACTAGTACGTCGAAGGAATAATCCAAACAAGGAAACCCTCATATATATACCCTTATCTTATGTCACCATAATCTAAGCACATACAACCAGACTGCACTCAAGACATGATAAGATAATAAGCAGGAGGCAGGTGGATACAAGGAATAGAGCAGGGCATGAGCAGTTAATATAATAGTACTCATAAAACCGGAAATCCGATGTAAAATCCAGGACAAGCAAATATAGTAAGGCATATCACAGATTCATAGCCGTTTAAGCTGCAGGCTTCAGTATGCGTCCCATTCCACATACCTCTACTTACAACTTAAAGAGCCGGTTATTAAACACTTTATTATTACTCGTCTTACCCTGATATCTAGCTATGTGAACTAGCGTCCCAGCGCACATAGATCCATATCCGAGTAAAGCAAGGTTGTTATTGGAAACCAGCGGGGGTATCAACGAACTATGTTTACAGTGGGTCCCGTACATACCCGGGACCACGGCCCAGGATTGTTCCGTTGCTTGGTGACGGAACCTGCCGCAAGGCTAACAGGAGGGACTTATGTATGCCCTTATCATGATTCAGGAGGAGGGAGCCAGCACTCCCCTCGGTCGCCTGGAGGCCCACAGGTCAGACCGGAAGTTTTAGTTGCACAACATGCCTAATACCACTGTAAACACGAACACATATTGATAGCCGCATGTTTCCCCCGACCCGATGCAAGTTGTTCCTTTTATGATTTATTAGGTTAATTATCAATTTACGGGAATAACAGGAGCAGGACATGATCAGGAATTCAGGAGTTCAGGTCACTGTATATAATACAGGATAACAGGTCACTGATCATGATACAGGATATCAGGTCACTGTACATAGTACAGGATAACAAGACAGGGTTCCCGTAAATGTGATAATCACAGGTCAAGTATATCATGCTGGGTGTCAAGTGATAGCATGACAAGAGATTGATATTAGACAGGCAACCAGTCATGTCAAGAGATTGATAATAATCCGGTGGCAAGTCATGTCATAACCAGGGGTCTTGCCAAGGAGTAGCATGTCAGGTGTTAGATGATAATACATCAGTTGTCAGGTGATATACATGTGTTAAAAGTAATATGAAAACAACAAGTAGTATAGACAGGTGTCAGGCATGAAGTAATGGCATGGGGTAGAATAGTAGCTGAGCACAAACAAGCGGAGCTGAGCAAGCTGGAAGTACAGACAGCAAACAGTATTTAACACTGGAGCGTCTGGCGAGGTTACCGGGACGACTCGACTGAAGTACGAGCGGTAAATCCGGCAGCAACTCGCCTAGACGAATCTAGTGGTAAAGCGCTGAACGCTGATCATGATAACCAGGCGGAGCTGAACAAGCTGGAGGCACAGGCGGCGAACAGAGTTTAGACACTAATACGCTCTGCGAGGCTACCGGGGCACTCGGATTAAGATACGAGTGGGGAATCCAGCAGCAACTCGCCTAAACGAATTTAGTGAATAAAGCACTGAGCGCTAAGCATGCACACCAGGCGGAGCTGGGAAACCTGACGATCCCAATCACGCCTCTTTCGAGACAGTGAGGGACCGGAGGCTGAACTGAGAGACCTGCCGGTCCCAATCACCTCTCTTTCGAGATAGTGAGTGACCGGAGGTTGAAGGGTCCGAAAGCCAAGTATGGTATAAGGCAGTACAATATATCACAGGCATGGTATATGTACCAGAAGGAAACTACCCTAGTACAAGCATTCGTCACAGAGCAATACATGTCCAGATATAGGCACTCGGCCATACACAATACAGGGACTCAGCCCAATACAAAGTACATGGAAACATAAAGTAAAATAAATATCGACCCGACAAAGCGGGGAATCCCAAATGGAGGCGAGAGCGAGGACACTCGCCTAAATCACCGGAAAGCCGAAAAGTCTGGAATCCATGGAACTCGCGCACGCGCCATAAATATAATAATATATATATATATGGGAGAGGAGGAGATACAGGGAGACGCGGGTTTGACAGTGGGACGCGAGGGTCGCAGACGCGGGAGTCGCGTCGCAGGAATAGCAGACGCGGGATAGCAGACGCGGGGTTCGCGTTGCGACAACACAAGAAGAACACAGACGCGGGAACAGGCTTTGCGTCGTGTCGAATGCAGAAACGCGCGAAGCGTGTCAAGGGATTGCCCAGACGCGGGGTTGAGATCCGCGTTAGGAAACAAACAGAGAGGAGGAAAGGTGCTTCCTTTGTTGTGCCCGACGAAGGGATGTTCGGCCCCAATCCAAAAGGAGGGTACCGGCCCTAAGCCTTGCCAACGGAGAAGAACGCGGACGCGGGAATCACAGACGCGGGAGTCGCGTTGTGAGGACACCACAAACGCGGGGTTCGGGACCCGCGTTCAAATCAGGGCACGAGGGAAACGCGGACGCGGTCGTGGGGTCCGCGTCGCGTTAGCACGAGGAGATCACAGACGCGGGAGTTAGCCTCGCGTCGTGACGATACAGTAACGCGAAGGTCGCGTTAAAAAGAGGTCGCTCGTACGCGGGGGTAAGATCCGCGTCGGCAAGTCACAAAGAGAGACAGGGAGTTGAGGAGAGAGAGGGTAGAGAGAGAATCTTGAGAGAGAGAGAGAGAGAGAAAGATCCAGGAGAGAGAGTGAGAGAGAAAGCTTGTAATAGGAGGAGAGAGAGGAGAGAGAGGAGAGAGAAAGTCTTGGAGAGAGAGAGAGAGAGATCCAGGGAGAGAGAAGGAGAGAGGAGAGAGGCTGTTGCCCCCCCCCTACAACTTGGCACAGGGGGCTGGAAGCCCCCTGGCCGGATAAAGTCGCCGGCCGCCGGCGGATCGCCGGCGGTCGCCAGAGCTGGGGTGGCCGGTGGCCACCCCAGGGGAGAAATAGGGAGGGGGCAGCAGCCCCCTCCCTCCAACAAACCACGGCCAGGGCATGCTGCCCTGGCCGGGCCCAACTCTGGCCGCATCAGTGCGGCCAGAGGGCAGAGGAGGATCGCCGGGGGCTCGCCGGCCCTCGGTCGCAGGCGCAGGCCAGGGGTGGCCGTCGGCCACCCCAACAGTGAGGAAGAGAGAGGGTGAAGAGGGGGAGAAGGAAAATTAGGGAAAGAGAAAGAGAGGAAGGAGAGGGGGAGGCTCGCCGGAGTTGGGGCCTCCCTCGCCGGCGGTGGTGGCGCCGGTGGTCTAGCGTGGGCGCTGGTCGTCCCTAGGAGAAGAAGAGAAAGAAAGAAATGAGGAGGGAAGAAGAAAAAGAAAGAAAAAGAAAGGAGAAAGAAAAATAAAGGAAAAAGAAAAAGGAAAAGGAAGTGATGGAGATGGGATTGATGTGATGGGAGATGGGGGGTAGGTGAGGGGGTGTGTCTCCCACGTGGAGGAGTTGGTGGGAGAAAAGAAAGGGAAGAAAGAGGAGAAAGGATAAGTTTTGAAAATAATAATATTATAATATGGCCGCGAAAATTGACTGTTCCAGAAAAATCCCCAAAAATACCCGGAGGTGGAAAACGTCATCCTGATGAATAATATGAAATCGGTTTTCAGAAATAAAATCCCGTTTTCAAATTAAAAATCCGGAAATCAACCGCCGATACCGGTCCACACCGGGTCGGCCGGATTTTGATAAATTCTGAAAAATCCCAGAAAATATATTAAAGAATAAAGTATGATTTTAAGAAGTAAAGTGAAAGCGGAATTCAGAAATTCAATTCCGATCGTCCCGGAATCAACCAGCGATACTGGCCGATACCGACTCCGGTGGAATTTTCATAAATTCATAAAATCCTCAGAAAAAGTATTTAGATAGAAAATGTGATTTTAAGAAAGAATGTCTAAAGTCCCTTCTAGTAATTCCAATCGGTTTGTAAATTAAAAATCCGGGAATCGGTCAGCGGCACTAGTTGACACCGGTTTTGAAGATTTCCAATTTAATTCAGGAAAATTCCAGAAAATCATAGAAAATCTAGAATATTGGAAAATGATGTTTAAAACTGAAATCGGTCAAATCGGAATACCGGAATGCCCAAATCGAGCAATACTCTAGGATCGGGCCCTCGGTTCAGACTAGGGCTGACTCCGAGTCCACGAATCCAAATCCAAGACAAAACGTTCATATAAAGAATTCATAATACAAAACAAATACAGAAAGTAAATCGAAAATACGATCGAAAAATCTGAATACGCAACTAAGTACGTATTCCGGGAGCGGGGTGTTACACAGACAGAATCCCAGATTGGCTGTTGCAGTTGGCAAGTGTAAACAACCCCCGTAGAGCTCTTGAACAATTTCAAAAGCTAAACCCACCAGCTTTCAGAGGAGGAGTTGACCCTATTCAAGCTGAAGAATGGCTCCGCCAAATTGAAAAGATACTGGATGTAATGGAATGTACTGAAAACCAGCGGGTATCTTTCGCCTCTTTCATGTTCCAAGGAGAGGCTGAGCGCTGGTGGGAGATGGTAAAAGAGGAGCTAGGACCCTGGGAAGGGAGATCTCTTGGGACTTCTTAATTAAAAAGTTCAATGAAAAGTACATACCCGGAGTGGTGAAAGACCGACTTGCAATGGAATTCCAAGATTTAAAACAGGAGCAATGGACAGTGAGTCAATATGAAGCTAAATTCACTCAACTGTTCAGGTATGCTGAGAAATTGGTGTCCGATGAGGAAGATAGGACGAAAAGATTCGTTAGGGGCTTGAGACCCAAAATCAGGAGTAAGCTAATCCCTTTTTAACTGCAAGTTTATAGTCAAGCTGTGGAGAAAGCAATGGAAATCGAAAGGGACATGCAGGAGAATCAGGAGATAAGGACCAGGGAGCTGCCCTATATGAAGCGCCCCCGGTACAATAATGCCCCGAGCTTTGGGACTCAGTCCATGAGGCCCGACAGAGGTACTGGACCTTCCTTCATGCCCGCTCAGGGAAACAAGATGAACACATGGCCCAAGAATAGGGGATTGCCCCATTCAGCATCACCAATGTCCTCCCAACGCTCCAACTTTGCAGGAAACCAGTGGTGTCCAAGGTGCAACCGGAGTCATTCTGGCAGTTGCGCCGCTGGTAAGCAATGCTTTGTCTGCGGCAGAATGGGTCACATGAGGAGGGACTGCCCAAACTTTCATGGATACCCAGGAGCTAGCAGAGGAACGGGAAGACCAACCATGGGCATCGCCCCTACAACAGGAGGACCAGCTACCGCCTATCGGCAACCTTTCAACAGAACTCGCTCAGCCATGACACAAGCATCTGTACAGCAACCCAGAGTTCAAGGAAGGATGAATGCAATCACTCAGCAGGAGGCTCGAGCATCCAATGCCGTGGTGGAAGGTACCGTCTGTGTATCCGATAATATTGCTCGAGTATTGTTTGATCCCGGTGCTACCCACTCTTTTATTTCGTCATCTTTTGCTGCAATTATTAACTTGGAATCCGAACCCTTGAGCTATCAACTAGTGGTGTCAACCCCTGTAGGCGCCAGAGTGACCACTAGCGAGTATTATAAGGGATGTAAAATCATCATAGGTGAGATGCAGACACAGGCAGACCTGATTAAGCTAGGAGAAATGGAGTTTGACATCATCCTAGGAATGGATTGGTTGTCAACATATCGGGTTCATGTAGACTGTTACCAAAAGAAGATAATTTTTAAGTTAGAGGGAACTCCCGAAAGAGTTTATGAAGGGATGAAGAATAAAATTTGCACTCCGGTCATTTCTTCTTAAAAGCCACTAAGTTACTGAGGCAAGGGTGTCAAGGATTTTTGGCAACCCTTATTGGTGAAGAAGACATGAAAATTAAGATTGAAAACATAGAAGTTGCAAGAGACTACCCTGATGTTTTTCCGGAAGGTCTACCGGGCTTACCCCCAGATAGAGAAGTAGAATTTTCCATTAATCTCCTACCTGGAACAAGTCCCATATCCAGGGCACCTTATAGAATGGCACCCGCCGAAATGAATGAATTGAAGGACCAGTTGCAAGAGTTGCTAAGCCTCGGGTTTATTCGGCCAAGTGTATCACCTTGGGGTGCTCCGGTGTTATTGTTAAGAAGAAGGATGGGAGCATGAGGCTGTGTATAGATTATCGAGAGCTGAACAAGGTTACTATTAAGAATCGATATCCACTGCCAAGGATTGATGATCTCTTTGATCAACTTCAGGGTGCCAGCATATTTTCCAAGATAGACCTAAGATCAGGATACCATCAATTAAAGATCAAGCCGGAAGATGTTTCTAAGACTGCCTTTCGGACCAGATATGGCCATTATGAATTTTTAGTAATGCCATTTGGCTTGACTAATGCTCCAGCGGCATTTATGGATTTGATGAATAGAATTTTTCAGCCATACCTAGATCAATTTATAGTGGTGTTCATTGATGACATACTAATCTATTCAAAGAGCAAAGAGGATCATGAAAGACACCTGAGGATAGTGTTACAATTATTGAGAGAGAAGCAACTTTATGCAAAGCTTAAGAAGTGTGAGTTCTGGCTAAATGAAGTTGGGTTCTTGGGTCACATCATAAATGAGGAAGGAATATCGGTGGACCCCGCAAAGATCGAGGCGATAAAGGGGTGGCCTCGACCTACCAATGTCACTGAGGTGCGAAGCTTCCTAGGATTGGCTGGATATTACCGGAGGTTTGTAGAAGGATTTTCTAAGATAGCTGCACCCTTATCCCAGTTAACCAAGAAAGGCCTCAAATTTCATTGGGGAGATGATCAGGAGAAAATCTTTCAAGAACTAAAGGATAAGCTAACATCGGCTCCAATCTTAGCCATGCCCATTGGAAACGAAGGTTATGTTGTTTTCAGTGATGCGTCAAAGTCAGGCCTGGGGTGTGTATTGATGCAACATGGGAGAGTAATTGCTTATGCTTCTAGACAACTAAGGAACCATGAGAAAAATTACCCTACCCACGACCTTGAGTTAGCTGCAGTCATTTTTGCCTTAAAAATTTGGCGGCACTACCTTTATGGAGTATCATGTGATATTTATACAGATCATAAAAGCCTGAAATACATTTTCACCCAAAAGGAATTGAATATGCGCCAAAGAAGATGGTTGGAGTTGATGAAGGACTATGACTTGGACATTCATTATCACCCTGGAAAGGCCAACGTGGTGGCCGATGCTCTGAGCCGGAAGTCTGGAGGATCCTTGGCAGTATTGTTAACACAGCAATCGGAGTTGTTAAGGGAGATGAAAAGAATGCAACTTGAAATTCACATAAGAGGGTCCCGGGATGGAGTGAACCAGATAAATCAAATTAGTGTTGGTTTCGATCTCTATGAGGAAATCAAGGAAGCTCAAAGGAAAGATGATCAGACAGCTAAAAATTTCGAGAAAGTGCAAAGAGGTGAAACTCAAGAATTTATTATTTCCAGGGATTTGCTGAGAAAGGGAAGCCGAATAGTTATACCGCCAGATTTTAAGCTCAAGGAGCGAATTTTAACTGAAGCCCATTGCACTCCTTACACCGCACATCCTGGAACAACCAAGATGTATCAGGATTTGCAGGCAAACTTTTGGTGGGAAGGAATGAAGAAGGACATAGCAAATTTTGTATAGAGATGTTTGATATGCCAACAAGTTAAGGCTGAACATAAGAAGCCTCCTGGACTCCTCATGCCCTTACAAATCCCTGAATGGAAGTGGAGTAACATTACTATGGATTTTGTGACAGGACTCCCTAGATCCCCTCAAGGATATGATGCCATCTGGGTGATAGTCGACCGACTTACAAAGTCCGCTCATTTCCTGCCCATACGAATAAACTATTCGATGGATAGATTAGCCCAGATCTACCTCCGAGAGATAATCAGGATTCATGGAGTTCCTGAGACGATTGTTTCAGATCGTGACCCTCGGTTTCAGTCAAGGTTATGGATCAGTCTATCCCAAGCGCTGGGCACCAGGTTACACCCAAGTACAGCTGCTCATCCGCAAACCGACGGACAATCAGAAAGAACTATACAAATATTGGAAGACATGCTGAGAGCATGCGTGTTGGATTTCGGGGGAAATTGGGAGAGATACCTATCATTAGTGGAATTTGCATATAACAATAGTTATCAATCTACTATTGGAATGCCGCCATTCGAAGCCTTGTACGGCAGGAAGTGTAGATTTCCGATTTGTTGGGAAGAAAGTGGAGACCGAACATTATTCGGAGCCGATATAGTGATTGATACAAAAGAGAAGATCCGGATGATAAGGAAGAGAATGAAAGCGGCTCAGAGTAGACAGAAGACATATGCGGATCGGCGCCGAAGACCTTTGGAGTTTGCAGAAGGCGACAAAGTTTTCTTGAAGGTATCATCAATAAAAGGAATGGTACGGGGTGGCAAACGGAATAAGTTAGACCCCCGGTATATTGGACCCTTTGAAATACTGGAAAGAATTGGACCTCTGGCGTATCGGTTAGCCTTACCACCAGAGATTGAGAAAATACATGACGTATTTCATGTGTCCCAATTGAGGAAGTATGTACCAGATCCGAGCCATGTTCTTAAATACTCCCCACTGCAGCTCCAAGACGACTTGTCATATACTGTGGAGCCGGTTCAAATCCTAGACAGGAAGGAGAAACAACTACGAAACAAAGCAATCCCTTTAGTGAAGGTTTTGTGGAGAAGTAAAGAGATTGAAGAAGCTACCTGGGAATCAGAAGAAGAGATGATACAGAACTACCCACAACTTTTCCAAGGTACGTCAGGCTTCGGGGACGAAGCTCTCTTTTAGGAGGGGAGAAATGTAACAACCAAAATTTTATTTTATCTAAATCCTCCTCATCTTAAATATTAAGAATTTTTGGTTAAGGCATTATATAGAAGTAGTCACCCTCCATAATTCTATGTCAACAAATTGAACTTAATTAATAGACCCACTTCTTTTTCAAAGTTTTTATTAACTATTTGATTGTGGTGACTAAAAAAAAATGATTAGCATGAAGGCTTAGGTACATGTATTTTGGGCAAATTTATGACTTAAGCATTGGTAAAAGAAAATGTCAACATAATCCTTCATATCCCCTTAATCACCAAGCTTATCCTAATACCTTTTTAGTGGTAAGTATGCATTAGGGGGAAAATTAAAGGGCTAAGGTCTCTTGAGATTTGGGTTTCCATGTGGCACCTTGAGAGGGGTCTTGGCCAAGTGGCATCATGAGAGAATCCCACCTAGTTACTTGCAATTCCAAGGGGTTGACTACCAAGCTTGCCTCTTCATCTTCCTCTCCCAAAAAAAAAATTCTGCAGATTTCCTCTCCCAAATTCTGCAATTTTTCCCTCTCATTGTGAAGAACTTGAAGCCCTAAATCCTCCATTTCATCTCCTCTCTAGAATTGGAAGGTATACCCTCTCTAGCCCTAAATCCTAGCCTCTCTCAACTCTGGGTCAAGATTTCACGAGAAGGGAGGAAGAAGCACGCGCGCGTAGCAGCAGAGCCGCAGCAGCACGCGAGCTGCTGCTGCTTTGCCGCGAAACCACGGCATAGAAGTGGAATCCGCGGCAGATCAGGGAGGGGAAGTCCGGATCTTTGGGGGGGAGATTCCTGGTTAGCTGGGGAGAGATCTTGCACTGCCAAACAGAACCTTCCTGAAGCCTAATTCTCTGTTTCAGAGTTATAAACCATTGTGAGTAAATCTAACTCTTAGGGATATATTTTTCTATCAAGAGTTAAAAATCAGAATTTAATGTTGTGTAAGTAACTCCTAAGTGTGCTAATTTTGATATATTGCTGTTTTATTTGTGGTTATCCTCAACTAAATGAAGCCTATGAGTATCACCTAGTTGTGGGGTTTCTATGTTTGGTTGTGATGAGATACATGAGTAATGTACATGCTCTAGCTTAACAATCATGCGTAAATGAGAGGGCTTAGCATCTTAATTCGCTGTTTGGTGATTAACTTTAGGTAAATTGAAATGCAAAAGAGTATTATATGCTTGTTATGTCTCTACCTTACATCGATATGATATGCGTGTGTAGAACTCATGTTCTAGTATATTATGTATGCCTAGTGAGCCAATTTATCAAGTTATTTGCTATCTTTCTTGATCAATATCATGATAGTTGATTCAATATAGATATGGTATAAACTTGGCCCTTTATAAATAGAAACAATGGGATGCATATGCGAAGCATACGATTCATATTAAAACCACCCCATAGATGCCGATTAATTGACTTGAAGCTTACTTTATGTTCACAAGAGTACATGGGGAATAATCCCTCCTTATGTCATAATACTAGGTTGCGTACTAGTGAGTACATGTGGATGATGCATAGGTTCATGCTGGGTTGGAAGTGGCGCACTATGGCGTTACCATGATTTTGGGAAACCCAAGTGCATGTTTCTTTATTGTTGCACATTAATTTCGGACATGACGTGTAAATAGTTCTACATTGTTTATTATGAATATAATAACTTAAACCTTGCATGATGTATTTGTGATAAAGGAGGAAGGGGCCGTGCGGGAGCCGGTAGGAGGGGGGAAGACGGGGATTTGGCATATATTTATGAATATATATATATATAAGGAGGAAGGGGCCGTGCGGGAGCCGGTAGGAGGGGGAAGACGGGGAAACATATATGTTTTATATAAATTATATATAAGGAGGAAGGAGCCGTGCGGGAGCCGGTAGGAGGTGGAAGACGGGGAAATTTCATTTAGATTGAATGATATCTAATAGTGAACTGTCAAGTTGCATTCATGATTGGTAATGCTTGTGTCAAACTAAAACGTCACTTTATGTGTATAACGAGCCGAATTGATGTGAGGGGATTAACCCACGAAAAGTACATGCAATTATTTCTTTTGTGTCATGATATAGTTCAATGCAACTTTTGATAGTGGAGTCATGTAGACCACATGTGTATGAAACTTGGAACAAGTAAAGTAGCTTGAACAAGTTGTTGTTATGGGACTCATTGTAATTTACCTCTCCTAAATTGTTTATCCTATGAAATTATTATACTAACACCCTATGGCATGGTTTACTCACTGAGCTGTTGAGCTCATTTTATTTTCTTTCCATCTTTTTAGGTTTGGATAAGGGTAAGGGGCCACTCTAACTGCAAGGGTTATGTTATGGATCATGTGACATGTTGTGGTACCATTCTGTTTAGCCTGGTTATATTATATGTGTATGTATGGACTTTACCCAAGTCCTTTGTCTCTAAGGAACATGTTAGGATGGACTCGAAGTACATTTTTTTCTTTATAGTATTTGAGACTTTGGACTTATATGTAATATAATGTTCTGGATTGTGAATTCCTTGGATATGTATGCCCTTGAACTTGGAACGATGATCATGTGTGGGAATGCTATTGTTGGGAAGTAACTTTTGTAATGTTGATGGAAAGATTATGCTTGCAATAGAGGAAAACCAATTATGATATATGTTTATGGTTAAGGTTTGATGTATTGTGGCATGATAAGTAGGCCGGGGTGCCGAAATCCTTGGTGAATATAAGTAGGCCTTGGAGCCGAAATATTGATTATTGTAAGTGAGAAAAAAAAAGAAAATATTAAGGATGATGCTGCCAAAATTTTTATAAGAGAAATGGAGATAAATTGTATTTTTGGCCTAATCTTGTCTATTAGAGCCGGGACCGTTACAATACATGTTCAAACTAAAGAATTTATAAAAGAGCTTATTTAATTGCGTATGTAGTTCATGCGGACAATAGCCGGCCCAAAGGAAGACTATTGTTTGGCCGAATTATGTACGGCGTCGGATACTTGATGTGGGTAATGCAAGTGGGAGAACCTTGATGTGTGGTAATCGGCCCAAAGGAAGGTTGTCACACTATTGGCCCATATTGCATTACCCTCATCAACTAGTCCGATGGCGGAACAAGAATATAAATGCATAAATTTGTGTGACCCATGCGTATGGCAATCGGCCCAAAGGAAGGTTGTCATTATGGCCGGGTCATTACATATATTATATGGCCAATATAGATTACTTAAACTTTAGGACCAATCCTATAAAGTGACAGTCGGCCCAAAGGAAGGCTGTTCTCTTACATAGGACCTAGACTTTAGGATATCTATATTGGGCCAGTACAGTGTTGGCATATAGAGACACAACTTGTTCTGAAAGTTTAACCGGCAGCTCTATCGATTAAACTGGTTGCATTTTCTGAATTCATTTTTTATGGCTATTACAGTAGAATTTTATTAAATGCAATGTTTATGTTAAACTGATGAGAAATTGTATACTTATGTAGTATAAATTGAAAGGTACAAACTTTAAGAAGTGGTAAGACCACGTAAATGATCGTTCTTGAATTCATGCACCTAGAGTATACCTTAAAGATTGATGGATCTCTACTATCACTAATAAAAGTTCAGTAAAGAAAAGGTCAATTATGGTAAGTGGGAGAGATCTTACAAGATGTGTCTAATGGTTATAAAACACACTATTCCTATGACTATTAGGGGTGCTATGCCTGATAAGTTTAGTGCTAAGAGTTTTCTAGCTGAAGTAGTAGACCGATTTACTAAATCGGATAAAGTTGAGGCTAGTACGCATCTTAGCAAGCTAGTAATTATGCGCTACAACGGTAAAGGAAACATAAGGGAGTACATTATGAAAATGTTTAATCTTGTTTCAAAAAAAAAAAAAAAAACTAAAGGCACTGAAATTGAAACTCTCTGAAGAAATTCTAGTGCACTTCATTTTTGATTTCTCTTCCTCCACAGTATAACCCTTTCAAGATTAATTATAATGCTCAAAGGGAAAAGTGGAGTCTCACTGAGCTCATTAGTCACTGTGTTCAGGAAGAAGAAAGGTTGAAACAAGAAAAGACTGAAAGTGCTCACTTAGCATTTCAGGGTAACACCACTAATAAGAAAAGGAAAAGTGAAACTAAAGGGAGGAATATAAACACCACTACAGTGGCTGATCCTAAGGGGCAAAAGTGCAGAAAAAGTAGCCTAAGGTGATTGCATACTTCTTCTGTAGGAAAGTAAGCCACCTCAAGTAAGAATGCATAAAGTATCAGAAATAGCTATTTAGCGGGTATATCTCATATTTATGTTTGTTCTGAGATTAGTTTAGCTTAGTGTCACTTTATAAATTATGAATGGATAATTCACATAAGCGATTCAATGCAGAACTTCCAAACCCAAAGGAGGCCCAGCCCAGCTGAGCGATACGTATACATGGGTGATGGAAATAAAGTTGCAATTAAAGCTATTGGAGTTTGTAGGCTTAAATTAGATTCTAGTATTTTTTTTGGTTTTAGATTTGGATGAGACTTTATATGTACCGTCCTTTTAGGCGGAATCATATTTCTATTTCATTTGTTAGACAGATCTAGTTTTACTGTCACTCTTGATAATGAAATGCTTAGTCTATTTTTCAAATCTAAAGTTATTGGTACTAGAATTCTGATTGATGGCTATATAAATTGAAACTTCATGCTTTATATACTGAATCTCTATTTGTGAATAGCATAGGCACAAAGCGAAAATTAATTAAAGAAACATTAGAAAGTTTGGTACTAGACGAAGTTCAAGTGTCTTAATTTGGTGTATACAGATATTTGTGGTCCATTCCCTACAGCTTCTTGAAATGGCCGTGAATATTTCATCACTTTTACAGACAATTACTTTCGTTATAGGTACCTGTACTTGTTCCATGAGAAATCCCAATCATTGGACACGTTTAAAGCCGTTAGATCTGATCATGGTGGTGAGTACTATGACAGATATAACGAATCAGGTAAATGTCCAGAACCATTTGTCAATTTCTGAAAGAGTGGTATTATCGCTTAGTACACCATATCAGGGACACCTCGTCAAAATGGTATTGCTGAGAGATAAAATCACACATTAAAGGATATGATTAGGAGTATGATAGCTCACACTATTCTACCAAAGTCATTATATAGTGAAGCCTTAAAAATGGTTGTCACCTCCTTAATAGAATACCTTGCAAAACAGTAACTAAAACCCGTATGAGTTACGGACTGGGAAATCTCTCAGTATTAGGCATCTATATGTTTGGGGTTGTCCAGTGGAAGCTCGGTCATATATACCATATGAGAAGAAGTTGGACTCAAGGACAGTTAGCTGTTTATTCGTAGGGTATTCTGAGAGGTATAAAGGCTTTAAGTTTTATTGTCCCTCCACTAAGAACATAAAGACGGATTGCTAAATTTTTTTTGAGAATATTCAGAACAGTGGGAGTCAACTACATAAAGATTTTATATTTAAGAAAGGACATATTGTTATACCCATGACAATTGTTCCAAATGATAAAGTAGTTGTTCGACTTCAAGATGAAAATACAGTTGCATCCTTACAAGATACATATACAGTTCATCCTGAAGTAGATCATTTTGGTAAGGTAGAAACTGAAAATTCTCAACCACAAGTGCCTAGGAGATCAACTAGAGAGAGGAGATCAGTCATTGCAAATGACTATATACAGTTTATCTCCAATAGCATGAGTTTGACATAAGGCTAGAGGATGACCCCACATCCTTGAATGAGGCCAAACTCATCATTCACTCCACTAAGTAGTCAAATGTCATGAAAGATGAGTTAAAATCCATAAAAGACAATGATGTTTGGGATTTAATAGAGTTGCCTGAAGGAAAGAAACCGATTGGTTATAAATGAACCAAACGAGATTCGAAAGGCAATGTCGAAAGATATAAAGCACATCTTGTCACAAAGGGATTCACTCAAAGAGAATGCATTGACTATAAGGAGACTTTCTCCCTGATTTTCATGAAGCATTCTTTTAAGATTATTATGGCACTGGTGGTTCACTTTGACCTGAAGTTATACCAAATGAATGTTAAGATTGTCTTTCTTAATGGTAGCATTGAGAAGGAAATCTGTATGGTGCAACCAAAAAGTTTTTTAAAGTGAAGGTTTCATAATATTTGGTTTGCAATTAAAGAAATTCATTTATGGTTTAAAGCAAGCATCCCGTCAATAGTATTTGAAATTTGATCAAGTAATATCCGTTTTTTGATTTTAAGGAAAATATAGTTGATCAATCTATTTACCATAAATTTAAAAGGAGTAGATTTATATTTTTTTTTGTGCTATATGTGGATGACATTCTATTAGCAAGTAACGATATAGATCTTCTACTTGAGATTAAGAGTTCTCTCTCAAAGAATTTTAAGTTGAAAGATCTTGAAAAGCTTCTTTTGTGATAGGCATCCAGATTCAACGTGACAGGACACGTGGAATATTAGGTTTATCACAAAAACCTATATCGATAAGGTGCTAGATAGATGTGGCATGAAGAATTGCTCTAAAGGAGATAAGTTGAGTTTACTCTAATGTCTCAAGAACGATCTACAGAAAGAGCAAATGAAAGACATTCCATATGCATTGGCGGTTGGAAGTCTGATGTATGCTCAAGTTTGTACCCATCAGACATAGCATATACCGTTGAGAAACTTGACAGAAACTTGATCAATCATGGGATTGATCTCTGGAAGACTGTCAAGAAGGTAATGCGATATCAATAGAAGACTACATGAAATCTGATCAGTTGCAGCTGATCGGATACACAAATTCAGATTATGCTGTATTTATCGACAATAGGAAGTCCACTTCATGTTATATTTTCCTTATTGTAGGAAGATGGTGGATTAGTCGAGAGGCCATTACAGCTACACTGTGATAATAAGAGCTATAGAGCTCTACTACAATAGTGACAAGAGTTCAGTAAAGTCGAAGCATATCGACATCAAGTTTCTTGTCATCAATGATAAAGTTCAGAATCATATTTTGTCTGTTGATAGTGATGACACTATTCTTAACATTACAGATCCACTCATTAAAGGAGTTTCACCTAAAGTATTCTTAGAGCATATTGCTCATATGGGGATGACTAGTCATTATGATATCCTGATTTTGTGGGAGTGGATAATTTTATGTAACAGACATTATTTCTAAGTGCACTTTATGGATATTTGTTGATTCCGATAAATAAATTTATAACTGCTTTTCCTAAAGTTTACTTTTGCGCATTTGAGTTTGTTGAATTAGCAGTTAGACTCGTTGGAGTCATAAAGTGAGACTCGTTAGAGTCATAAGGCTAGACTCGTTGGAGTCATAAAGTGGAAACCAGTTGGAATTGTACCTTATTTGATCAGAGGACATTTCCATGCCACACGTCACATTTGATTTATGTCGTTAGGGGTTCTGAAACTTGTGATGTGGAAGGTCCTACCTCGATTATACAGAAGGTAACGATCGCCATGTTCGGTGGCAGGACTCTTAATGGACCAGATTGTTTTGAAACGTGGTTTGTCGGCGATTAAAGTTTTTTTGACGTCATAAAGTTATGCATAATATCTATTCAGTATGACTTGCTTGGCCCAAGTGGGAGATTGTTAGACTTATTAGTCTTAAAGTCTAATTTATTTTGGCCTAATCAAGTCAATTGGATATTTGCACCCGCCCACTAACAGTCTCCTCATCATCGCTGTACTCATCTTCGCTCAGCTCCTCGTCACCTGATTTCTCCTCAGTAGCACCAACATCTCATGGCTTTGCATCTCTCTCACAATGCTCTGAAATATAAGGGAAATTTTAACAGCACCTCAAAATAATGTTAATAATACTGATTCTCATGATAGTACAACATTCCGATCTTCAACTACAACACAATTTAGTAAAGGCAAAGAGAGATCATAGGGTTGGAATTCTTTCACAGAATGATATGAAACCCAAGACTATATTTTTCAATGCACTGTGTATGATCCATAGAACTGGCCGTACTTTGATTTGACATAAAAAAAAAATGGGAAATGTTGAGAGGATTCTTGCTTTGTGAGGTTTGACAATCAACCATAGTGCTAGATTTAAGATGCATGCTTAAGCACTTGGATAAAAGCTATAGTAGTACAGTTTTACAGGCATTACGAGGCTGAAAATGTAAAGATCAAAGGATACCTCAGCCAGTTGTGTAAACATAATATCCCTGTGTGGACGCGCAAAAGACATATATTCAGAGTGATATATATGCACCAAGGGTTGCTAGACATTATATCATATTTTAAGAGAAATTTTCACTAAAGGTATATATTCAGAGCTGTATTATGTTTGTAGTTTGCACCAACATTTTGCATGATTTGCCCATGTGTATCATAGAAGCCAACGGATGTCTACAGCATAGTAAAATGCAAAGAAATAATAGTTAAGAAACTAATTACCATCCAAATAAGTTAACTTTTATTTCTCTGAAAGTTGTCACATGATTATCTGATATTATTCTAGAAAGTGAAGTTGGTGTAAATTGTCTCTTTTCAGATAGAAATATAGAGTTTTAACTAACACAGGGTGATGAGTGAAGAATCACATAAATTGGAGGTAACACATGATGCTGTAAATCTGGTACAGGTTAATTATATGAAATGTTAGTAGAAGTTGGAGGCAGTAAATTATGTGATTTAATCCTTTATTAATATAACATATCATGTAGGAACAGGTCATAAATTCTTGAACAAACTTTTTTTTTCCTGAAGGTACCCTCCAGCATGTTATCGTAATTGATCTTGTCTCTTAGAAAAGTTGAAATAGGCTTTTCAAGAGAAGAACCCAAGGAACAGTTGCAGCTTAAATTCAATGAATAGTTTGGTAACACGACATGGAAAAAAAAAAATGAGAATTGAGATATAAATGCTTTCAAGCATCATTTCTCAAAAAATGTGACCTTATTGGTGAAGCTTGAATTAGAGTAGCATAGACAAACAATCAATGGTCAGAAGATTAAAATGGAGACAAGCATAATGTGACCTTATTTGTGAAGATTGAAATAGAGTGGACTGAAGTGTGTACAACATACCTGATGTGTGTAGAAAGGAAAACATACAGTTTTCATTGCTTTGGTCATTAAAATATAATGAATTTAGATCTCTATGGTATGCAAGTGAACACAAATGAATCTACTTGAATCTTTGCAATATAATCAAAGAAAATCGGCAAGGGCTTCAATTTGTATGGCATGGAAGGACACCTTCCTACCATTACCTCAAAATGTGGGGGTGCCTTGCAAAGGTGCTGGCACCATTACCTAAAAAGACTAAGTTGGGAGCAAAAAACTATAGACTGCATATTCATAGGCTATGCCTTGAATAGTAGTGCCTACAAATTTCTGGTTCATAAATCAGAGATACCAGATATTCATGTAAACATGATTATCGAATCTAGATATGCTGTGTTCTTTGAAGATATTTTTCCATATAAACGGGAAACAGATAAGACTTCTGGGAAAAGAACACATGAGATGGCGTTCAGGGATGAAATCCCTGAGGAACCGACTGTTAATGCGGAAATTGAACCAAGAAGAAGTCAGAGATCTAGAATCTCAAAATCTTTTGGTCCAGATTTCATAGCATACGCTATTGAAAGCGAGCCTCAAACATTTAAAGAGTCTATGTCAACTCCAGAAGCACAAATGTGGAAAGAAGCTATAAATAGCGAAATAGAATTCATACTAAGTAATCATACTCGGGAATTGGTAAACTTGCCTCCTGGCAGTAAACCAATTGGGTGTAAGTGGATTTTCAAACGAAAATTAAAACCCGATGGATCTATCGTTAAGTACAAGGTTAGATTAGTAGCCAAGAGTTATCGACAAAAGGAAGGACTTGACTACTTCGATACTTATTCACCAGTAACAAGAATAACGTCCATTCGGATGTTGATTGCAATTGCAGTATTGCATAACTTAGATATCCATCAAATGGATGTCAAGACTGCATTCTTAAATGGTGAATTAAATGAAGAGATATATATGGAGCAACCTGAAGATTTATAATCAAGGGCCGAGAACACAAGGTGTGTAAATTGGTAAAATTCATATACAGTCTAAAGCAGGCTCCAAAACAATGGCATGAGAAATTTGATAGTGTCATGATCAAAGATGGATTCACTCTCAATGAATGCGATAAGTGTGTTTACACGAAAATAATTGGAAATGCATGCATCATTGTTTGTCTTTATGTAGACGACATGTTGATACTTGAGACTAATATTGAAATTATTAAGTCCACTAAAAGAATGTTATCCAACAGTTTTGACATGAAGGATCTGGGGGTTGCTGATGTAATTTTAGGAATTAAAATCACCAGAACACCAGATGGAATCAGTCTATCTCAATCTCACTACGTGAATAAGATGATAGAAAGATTCAAGGATCATGGGATAAAAGAGAATACAAATCCTTTTCTCCCACACGTCCACCTTCATAAGAATACAGGAACTGGAATACGCCAGTTGGAGTATTCTTAGATTATCGGAAGTCTAATATATTTGATGAATTGCACTAGACCCGATATTGCTTACGCTGTAAGCAAGTTAAGCAGATACACTAGTAATCCTAGTGATTAACATTGGACTGCTCTACTACGAGTATTGGGTTACGTATCACATACCAAGGAATATGCCTTGAGATATAGACAGTATCCACCTGTACTTGAAGGATACAGTGATGCTAATTGGATTGCAGATTCTGAGGAATTAAAATCAACTAGTGGATACGTATTTACTCTAGCAGGAGCAGCGGTATCTTGAAAATCTTCTAAGCAAATATGTATTGCCCGTTCCACTATGGAATCAGAATTCATAGCCTAAGATAAGGCTGGAGAAGAAGCAGAATGGCTTCGACAATTCTTAGAAGATATACCATTATGGCAAAAGCCAGTGCCCGCTATATGTATACACTGCGATAATCAAGCAGCTATATCTAGGACACAAAATGTTATACACAACGGTAAGTCTAGACATATTCGTCGTAGACATAATACCGTGAAGCAGTTGCTCTCAAATGGAATTATCTCTATTGACTTTGTATCGTCAAAGGATAATTTAGCGGATCCGCTTACTAAAGGTTAAGTGGAGAGCGTATAAACTGCGCATCGAGGAGAATGGGTCTAAAAGCCTAACCATACCGAGTCAGCTTAATGGAAACCTCACTTAGCGACTGGAGATCCCACGGACTAAGTTCAAGAGGAAAAACTAGTTATGATTGACTCAGCAAGTAAGCACTTAGGAGCTTGACTCCAATCCATTCCTAAGGTGGACATAAGTGCTTTTCTACAAGTGGATTAAGGATAAGCTTAACGCTTTTAATGATGCGTATATCTTGTTACTAAACAAGTGGAGTAGAGTAGACTACTCTTAATAGGACGATCACCTATGTGAGTATAGAGTTGGGTCGTCTCTTTGGGAATTTCTATGGAGGCTGTTATTCCCTAAAGATACTCTCTGAAACCAAGAATGTCCAGGGCCAAAACGGACACAACCGAGAACCAAAGTTAATTTGGAAAGTCACTGTGTGAAGCTTGTTGACTTTGGCTTATACTAACGGCTAATAGTTCAAGACCTAGTTCACTGATTAGCCAGTAAGTCCAATAAAGCTTTCGCTATGGAAGGTTCAAGACCTAGTTCACCTATCCTGATGCAGTTTCTTTTCTAATGTACCTTTCACAATAGAGTCGGTTTCTTTGTGTGTCATTTCCTTAAATCTCCATTCATTGTGGGGGATTGTTGTAATTGAAGAATATAAAAGTGAATCTTTAAATTGAATTACGGCGAGATCCGTTGATCAAATCAATTGGATGATGGTTGGAATGTGTTCTCCTTCCATTGGGGATGAACGTGGTATATTCACATGTTCAATTCCGACTTCGAATGAATGAGATATTCAAGTCTAAAGATTGCCTAATTCAAAGCCAAAATGGGACTAAAGGTAACTAAAAGCATTTAGTCCCACATTGACCGTGGGATGGAAGTTCGTGGTGTTTAAATAGAGAAAATTGAGAACAAAGGGCGTGCCCTTTAGGTACTTGGAGTTTTCGTGCGCGATTGGTAGGGAACTATGCCCGCACATGCGCGCGCGCACCGCCGCTGGCAGCCGGCGCCGGCATCGGTGCCGGGCCGGGCTTGGGCTCGGGTCCGGGCCTGGGTCTGGGTTCGTGTTCGGGTTTCCTACCCGGCCTGATTCTTTTTGAATCGGGTCTCATGGGTATGGGTTGCGAGCATACCCGAACCAGACTCGCTCCGCTCCGGATCCGAACCTCTCCAGTTGGACAGCCAACAGTTGCGACTGTTAGGTCAAACCATTGCAACGGTTCAGACCGAACCGTTGCAACCTTTCGTTGGGTTCGGACCCGTTGGCCCCTCCTGGAGCGCTATAAATAGCGCTTCAGTTTCTCATTCTAAACACACCAAAAACGAAAATCTCTTCTCTCCCTGAGTTCTGAACTGGAAGTGAGTTACTGCGTTCTGAACTGGGAAGTGGAGTTCTGAAGTGACTTCCAACGGGAAGTGGGAAAGTCAGTTTCTGAAGCGACTTCTAAAAGAGATTCTGCATAAATTCTTTCTAAAAGAGGGCTCAGAAAATTCAACAGATTCTTGAAATAGAATTGTTGTCTGAATCTGGGACTTCTAAAGAAGAATATTCTTCAACCTTCCTTCGTCTTCTACAATGGGTGCTCCTCCAAAGTAAAGGCAAATATTCACCCGAAATTTGTCTTTATCCTGCTGTTTCAACGATCCTGTGAAGGTACTGGTTGACTACGGTTCGACCGTACGGTGATTTGCTAGTGCTATCCAAATACCGTGAAGGAGTGTTGTATCTTGGGAGACCAGTGTTCAGTAACCCGTTAGCACCGGTGCGGGGGACGTAATTGTCTTAAGGAGATTCGCTCTAAACGTACCTCACTCCAAGTACTATATAAGTGAATTAATTTCTTTATACAGGGGATATACTGATATTCAGTGTATCGAGACTGATTTAGATTCAGTCTAATTGGTGTTTAACCAAGGAAGGAAATTGAAAGGTGGTTCTTAAATTAAGGAACGTTCTATTGAACGAAAAACCTCCCACCTGATATTTGCCGACCTGGCCAATTAGATAGTTGATATTTCAGTGATCTTGAATAGTTGTCAGATTGATTCCTGTTAAGTAGAATCTAACAAACGTTTGGTCAAAGTCAAACGAACATTTGATTTATGTTCGGCAACTAGTGGCCGAACAAGGAATTTTTGTTTGGCCATAAAGGTCCGAATAATAAGCCTTTGTTCGACCAAAGTTGGTGGAACAATTTCATATTTGTCCAATCTTCTATGGCTGAATAACAATGAAACTTCGGTTGACGAAGACCGAACAAGTCGTGATAAATTTTTTATTTTTTTCAAATTCAATAATTTAATCTGGAAAAAATATACCTTTTAATTGTCGTAATGCTCCCAACTTGTTATTTGTTTGTCCACACCTGTAAATTTGTCAAATATTTGTTGATATGAACGTCAAAAAATTTTTTAGGGTTTATATAACTGGAGAAGAAACAAATATCTGGGGAGGAAAAAAATAATTACTGTGATTTGTGGGTGGGTGTATTCAGCGTATATTTGGATGTGCTTTGGAATAAGATTACCATTATTTGGAATATTAAATTATTTTTTGTTTATTTTAGTCTTTTAAGTTAAGGTTAAAAGAGTTCAACAAAATTTAACCTCAATGTTTGGGTGTGTTAAGCAATTTTGTGAGTGTGAATAGATGCACTCTAAATATCCTTATATTCTACACATCCAATTTAAATATAAAAATTCAGTTATACCCTTCAATTTGAAATTAATTCCAACCCCCCTTCTCCCATTTAAAACCCCAATTTCTCTCTTTTAATTACAAGACCCGATTACATTATGATCTACGTTTCTTCAAGGGAGTCCGAGAAAACATAATTGAAGTGCTCGGATCTTACTTGTCTTTTGTCCAAACTAAATTTAAGTTGTTTAGATTTTGCAAGTTCTTAATTGGAACAAGTTTGAGGCTTTGATCTTGAACAGAGTAGTGATGTAATAATGCAGCGATTCTCTGTTCTTTCAAATTCATTTTCCCTTTTTGTTTCTCTCTAACCAAGTGCAGGTTACCGTGCAACCTAGGCCTGAAAAAGCCCTAGTAGACCCTGAGCAACTGCCCCAGATGAAAGCAATCATCTGCATTTTTTCCTTTATTAATCTCCTCTCCTCTCATTTGAAAAAACAAAATGAGACAACAAGTACTCAATTCAACTCATCAACGTCAAATTTGCACCTGCATAAAGCAACAATGTACCTGAAAATTAATTATAAGATGAAATAAATTACGTAAATCTGTCTCAATTCACAAGTAAAAGCTTGAAAACAGCAACTGCAAGTTTCGTTCAACCTCTGGCAGTGATACTGTGTGTATATAGTTGGTTGCGTGATGCCACATGGAAGAGTCTAATTTTTTTTTTTTACTCGGGATGAGTCTAAATTTTTTTAAATTTATTGGTTGAATAATAGTGAAAGTCTTGAGGTTGAAGAAGATTAATGTTATATACTTACTAATTACATGGGTATAATAACTAATTGTTGTAGTAAAATTGTAATATTAGAGAAATTAATTCTATATTTTAGGCTTTTTACTTATTAAAACTGTCTAAAAATTCTTTTATTTATTTATTTATTTTTTAGACTATTATCACTCTTTTGATTTCAATAACCGCACTCCAACATTAGTGATGAGAAAGGAGACTAATAGAGAGAGATACAGAGAGATCGCGGAGAAACAAATGGAGGATGAGTTTGCCACGAGGGCTGCTCTACCTTTCTCCCACTATATTGGCGAGTGGCTTGCTCATAATGAGGCCCATAATGCGTTCTGTAGGACTAAGAGGTGAACTCCAAATGAATGAACAAGGTTAGCCCATGAAAGCCCAAGCCTGACCAAGCATATCCCAACATAAGAGACTTCACTTGGGCTTCTTTGCCAACGATCAACAAGCCGACAACAGAACAGAGCATATATTCCTAGGCCCACTATCACAATAGTGGTCGTGTAGGCCCAGAATGGATCGTTAGGGTGGCTGGCCTACCCGCGAACCACCCGCCGCAGGTGAGAACAACAAACCCATCCCCGCGTGGGGATGACAAAGCCAGTAGGCTACCCACCTATACTGTTGGAAAAAGAAAGGGAAGAAGGCCCAAATCTTAACGTGGTCTGCAAACCCATTGGACCACCGAGGACAGGTGCCAGCTCTCGTGGCGCGGCGGGGGCGTTCTCGGAATAAGCAAATTTAAAATTGAAATGAAATGATACGGAACCTGGAGAAGTTGGAAAGCTGTGCACGAAATCCTGAGAGCAGCAGTAGTAGAAGAAGAAGAATTTGGGGCCGGTGGCGGTGGGGGCTCACCCAGACCCTGTGGGTCTTTTTTTCCTTTTTTTTATCTTCTATTATCATTTCCCACGCAATCTGATCTCTCTCTGTGCCTGTATTTTATTTTATTTTTTCTCCTCTCTCTCTCTCTCTTCACTCAAAATAACCCCCTCCCTTCTCTCAGAAAGGGAATCTTTTCCCTCCCTCTCGCCTCTCTCTCTCTGTCGCCCTTTCGGTATTTGATTTCTCGTCTTTGCTCTTTTTTATGCTCTCTCTCTCTCTCTCTCTCTCTCTCTCTCTCTTCGGAGTACAAAAAGCCTCATCACTCCTCCCTCTCTCTCTCTCTGCGAACCACCGTCGATGGAGAAGAAGAAAAGGCCCAGGACCCTCTCTTCTCCGACGATCGACACCACCAGCAGCGGATTTCTTGTCCAATTTCCTCAGTTTTGAAGAGGATTCCGCCATCGTTTGTCTGCGGTAAACCCACTAATCTTCTCCTTTTTTCCCTCAGTTCTCTTTGATTATCAGTGTCAGCTGCTGGATTCTCTGTGTTGCTTAAAAAGCTAGGGTTCATGTTTAGATCTGTGTTCCTCAATCTCTTCTGCTACAATTGCCCATGTTTGGCCACTTAATTGATTCACTTGGGCCTTCCTTGCTCAATCAACAGATTCCCGTGCTCACTGAGAACTCTACTGGGAAAGTTGTCCGTTAACCAGAATTTATGTCCTGTGACTTGCAGTTCGGTATCTTATTCTTCCCGGAGATTTGTTAAACATTGAGAGCAGAATTTGAATCCAATTTTCTTTTCCTTGACATTGAATATGATTAGTTTCTTGGAATCAGGGTAAAGTTTTACTACCTACTTGCTGTGATAATTATGTTACTTTGGAATCTTGTAAAGTTGTTTTAAAGTTGGAATTAGCAACAAGACATCATTTCTATGCAAGTCCGTAAATTTGAGAAAACCAGAGCTAGCTATGGAGTCTCAAGGATAGCGGTGCCTCATTACACAGAGCAATCTAGAATTTGTTGGCTAATTTATTGTGTTCGGGAGAAGGAAATTCTCTTTCCCTGGTTGTGACTAGAGAGTCTTAAGGCTGTCTGTAACCACTAAAAACAATCGTTATGTCTTAATTTGTTTGAATGTCTAGTATCTATACTAATTAGGATATCTGGAACCGGTACGGAGGAATGTGATTGCCCTTTACAACTCTCATATGGAGAATTTCCTTGTAATATTTAAAATATACATTCTGGTGTAGGTAACTCAAGATGGTTCAATGGGCTAAAAGTTCAACACAGTGATGCTTGTATATGTAAGACAGTTTCCAATGGATAAGGAAGTGAAAATTTGATCCTGAGAAAAATTGGTTGCTTAGATTGACTAATGTAAAGATCCTCCAGTATTATGTGGTTGATGCATACAAATAGTTTGACATGCTGCCAAAAATCTTGACTTGAAACATTGTTACATAATTTTATACTACCCTGTAACCTTAATGCCAGCATATGAAAAGAGAGGGTCGTAGGGGTGTTTAATTTGATGTACATTGTTAGCTCATTGTGCAACAATGTTGAACTTAAGGGTCACAGTGGCTATCTGTGGTCCATTTTTAGTTGCAATTTCTCGTGAATTATGTGCCGTTGGTTGCCAGGGTGAGCTTTCTTCTAGGCTTCTGGACCATATGAATATGAAAACAATCTGTGTCCGCCAGTGGTATCACTTCTACTTTGTTTGTTACCAAACTAGCTAGAAAGGTTTGTTTTGGATTTATTTCATGTTGACAGTGCAATATGTGTATTCAGTACAGACGTTATAACTTCCTTATTTTTACTAGATTTTGGAGTAAAACATAAGTTGTACGGGTAATGTCTTTTTTTTTTTTTTTTTTAAAGTTGGATCGCTTATAGTGTGGTTAAAAGATATGAAATTGTGGTGGAGTGATGCTTAAAGTTTTGCTCGGTTTATATTATGGAGCAGGATAGTTGGCATTTTTCTGATCTTCATGGATGTTTATAGTCCATATGCATTTATATGCATTGGCATTACTTATTATTTATTGTTTTATCACCTTGTCCTTATTGCTATACCTCGAGAATGCTACTTAAGATACTACTAAGAGTTTTTTCCTTGTACTCACCTTGAAAATGTAATCAATTTTGTATGTCCTCTCTAATGGCATCATGTGTCTCTTATGTCAGCTAACAGGAAATGTTGGACCACCATCTGTTTATCTTCTGTGGAACAACTATCTTGAAATAGACAATCTGATAAGTTGAGAATGGGTGGTTGCTGTTGCTGTGCGTCCCGAAGAGCTGAATCAGATAGGACGCCGGTTTACTTTTATGTGCGTAGTTTCTGCTTTTCCATTATGCTTTTTGTGGTCAGAGTTACCTAGGCTGCTAACTTAAATCTAGTGTCAACTATCTGACTCTGGCTTCAATCGAGTGATGTCTTTATGCATGCAATTTTGTTGTTACACATTTTCCTTATTTGTTTTCTTGTGACTGCCTTTGTCATTTTACAAGCAAGATACTTCTATTTTCCTGTTTGTCATTATTTACAAGACATGTCTTTATGCACGCAATTCTGTTATTGGGAATGAATAAGTGTAACTACACAGAGGATAAATTGCTCTCACTAGAACTAAGGGGATATTGACTGAGAATGCATAAGAAGGTTTCCTGATTCTGGTTGGATATCTGTCATGGTTCATACAAAGAGTTACATGATATATTTATAAGAACCAGATAAATAAAACCTGGATGCTAGCTCTTTGTAACTATAAAGCCTTATTTGCACCAACAGAATGAACATTTATTTCTCGTCAGTCGTCACTCCGTGCAGATTAGTGGACTCCAATCTATTTTAATCTACAAAGCTTCTTATTAACTCTAATATTTTGGTATCCCGTTTCGACATAACATTTTGATATACAATTTGAGCAGGTATTTGGATCTGTCTCATAAATAGTAATCCTTTTCATATCCCTTTGCAGTGCCCTCAAGGGTTAGAGGAGAATGAACCTTTGTCTGCCTCTCATGTTACATCAGCTGCTGTACCTGTTGGACTCCTCGTTGATACAAATCTAGATACATCAAGTCCAGACACTTATCGAGCACCGCCTGCACCGCTTCCTTATGATGTTGGTTTGGCATGCTCACAAACTGTTCCTGGAATCACCGAAAATTGTGGCAACAAGACTGATCACGTGCGATCAACAGATTCCTTGCCAGCGGGTGAAACAGCAAGTCCTGATGAGGATTTGAAAGGATTTGAGTGCAAAAGTAAAAGTGATGTGCATGCTTCCCCTAAGGTGAAAGAAGATGAAGTTTCTAAGTTGAAAGACACTAATTCTCCAGCTAAGGAAGAGGAGAATGTTTGCCCCACTTGTCTTGAAGGTATTTTATTTTCTCATCATATTCTTGTTCACTTTAGTACTGAAAACGTTCTGCACAAGTTAAGCACCCTTCACCCTGGTCCATCTACAAGCTTAAAATGGAAATATACAAAGAGTAAAGTCCCAATGGATCAAGTACTCAATCATCTAGAATATCTAAAGAGTTGCTACATCAATATATTCCACAAGGCACCAGAAACTAAATCCCAACATCATGTCTAAGATCTGATAAAGTAGTATCAAAGATTTGGAAGAGAGAGAGAGTTAAGGTCTAGACCTTATACCCCTGTTGTGTATATAATAACCCATATACAGTACATCCAGTCTCACCAGCAATGTTGGATTAAACTAATACACCAATTCACATTCTCTCTCTCAATACTCTTCCACAAGCTGGAGCATATATATCATACATGCTCAGCTTGTCACAAGATAAAATATACTCTTATTCTACCAAGTGGTTTAGTAAAAAGATCTGCTAACTGGTGCCTGATGCTACATGTTTCTCGACACTTCTTACACACTATATGGCACATTTGTTCTCTCATAGAACACGTCATTTTCAGCAATGTGTATTGTTGCTTTATTCTCACCAAATAGTCTTATGAGACACTCTGGGAGGAAATCAATCTCTGTCAATAAATTTTTGATGCAGATTAGCTCTAATATCACATTTGTCATTGCTTTGTACTCTGACTCTGCACTGGACCTAGAGATAACACTATGCTTCTTGCTTTTCTATGACAGAAAATTTCCTCTAAGAATGACAATATCCTGTGGTCGATCTCCTATCAAAAGGGCACCCTGCCAATCCGCATCTGAGAACCCTGCTACTCGAGTGTGTCCATGATTTAAATAGAGAAGTCCTCTTCTTGGAGTTTTTTACAGATACCTCAAAATCTCATTACCATTTCCAAGTAGGTAGTCCTCGGTGCTGATACATTACGCTGACTGCGAATGTGGTGACCGATCTGATCGTCAGGCAGTTTAGTTTTTTCCACCAGTCTCATGTACCTCCTAGCATCATCAAGAAGCTTCCCCTGATCTGGTAGCAACTTTGTGTTCACATTCATCGGAGAATCAATACTCCGGCATCAAACATTTCAGCCTCTGAAAGCAAGTCAAGTACACACTTTCTCTATGACAGAAGAATGCCCTTCTTGGACCTAGCCACCTCCTAAGAGTACTTCAGGAATTCAAGATCATTGGTCTAAATCGCTTCTGCAAGTACTTCTTCAAGCTATCAATCCCTTCTGCACCATCTCCTGTGATCACAATATCATCCACATATACATCTAGTAGGATTTTGTTTTCATGTTGTATCCGCCAAAATACAGAGTGGTCTTTCTCTGCCTGACAGAGACCAAATTCCTGAATCACTGATGCAAAGCGCTCAAACTAAGCTCTCGAAGACTGTAAAGTGACTTCTTCAACCTGCAAATCTTCACTCTCTCTCCCTGAGCAACAAAGCTGGTATTTGCTCCATGTAAACCTCCTTATCAACAATATCATTGAGAAAGACATTCTTGATGTCCAACTGATGAAGTAGCCATTGATATGTCACTGCTAATGACATCAGGATTCACACAGATGTCATTTTCACGACAGGAAAAGTTTTCACATAATCCATTTCATACACTTGCGAGTATCTTTTGGCTACCAATCTCACTTTTAAGCGAGTCAGAGATCCATCTGGGTTTAACTTGATAGTGTAAACATATTTACACTTCCTGGTGGAAGTGTGACCATCACTCAAGTCTCATTTTGCTCTTAGACAGTTATCTTCTCCTGCATCGCCTGAGTCCAATATGAAATAGATAGTGCTTCTGATACATTCTTGAGAACCAAGTGTGAGTCTAAAGAAGAAATGAATGAATGAAAAGAAGTTGATAAATAAGAATAAGAAGCAAAATTGAAAAGAGGATGTTGAATACAAGTACGTTTTTCTTTTCGAAGTGCAATGGGAAGATCATCAAGTAGAAGTACCAGGTAATTGAGTAGTGATATTCTCACTTGATTCTTTTGTAGGACTTGATACTGAGGCTGGCGATGGCACATGAGGAGTTGTTCGTCATGTGTAGGTCTGAATCGGATCCTGAAACCGAAGTGAACTTTTACCAGTTATATTTCAGATGTTGACTGACTACTATTGATTAATGTCTCCTGATAAAACAGATAATCATAGTCATTCTCTGACGCAAAAGGGGAAGATGTGAAATCTCGGGTTTAGAGAAGGTTACATCGGCCTATAAGATATATCTGCCTATAGATGGACAAAATATATATGATCTTTCTGAGTTCTAGAGTAATCAAGAAAAATCCTTTCAAGAGACTTAGAATTAAGTTTTGTCTTATGAGGGGTATGATTATGGACAAAACAGAGGAACCTAAAAAAATAGAGGAAGAGGGAACAGATCCATGTCTGGGTACGTGATGGAATATGAGATTTTATTTTGCAGTACATAGAATGACATTCGATTTATCAAGTAACAAGCAGTCAAAATGGCCTCACACCAAAATTCTTTTGGCACATGTCTATGAAATAAAAGAGTCCTAGCAATGTCAAGAAGGTGTTTATTCTTACGTTCAGCTACCCTATTCTGTTGAGGAGTGTAAACACATGAGGATTGATGCACGATGTCATTTTGTTCCTAAAATTTACTGGATATGGTTATCCAGATATTCTTTAGCGTTATCAGATCTCAAAATTTTAATATTAGAATTGAAATGATTTTTATATTTGAACATAGAAAATACTCCAGAGTGAGATTTTAGCAAATATATCCATGTAACTCAAGAACAATCATCCACAAAGCTGACAAAATACTGAAAACTCAGTTTTGAAGGTATTGGATATGAACCCTATACATCGGAATGAACTAAATTAAATGGCTTATCAGCTTCTTATTGACCCGATTAGGATAAGACACACGATGGTGCTTTCCTAACTGACAATACTCATACTCTAAGGATTAAACCTGACCTAAAAAGGAAACAAGAAGTTTTATTACATGTAGAGAAGGGTGATCTAACAGACAGTGATATTCAAACGCTTTTAAGTACTGATGCAAGCCACTTGATCGGATGTCAACTGTAGCTCATACAATCCGTTCCGCTCACGTCCTGTGCCAATCGTCTTTCTCGTTCTAAGCTCCTGAAATACACAATGTGTCAAGAAAAATATCACTGAACATTGTAGAAATTTGACAATCTTACTGATAATAAGTAAAAGAAAAATGAGGTAAATAGAAATAGATGATAAAGGAAAAGTAAGGGTGGTAGTGGCAATGCCAATACCCTGAATTGGTGTGCGGGCTTAGACTACAATTTTAGAGTATAAAGCAAGAGTAAAAGAGGACATAATATCTTGGTTCTCGATCATGTGATCAGTCGCCCTTGAATCTATAATCCAAGTATAAGACATGGACGATGTAAGACAAGATATAGGAATACCTGTTTGAGCGAGAGTGACAGAGAAAAAGGAAGATTAATTCTGCGTGTTCTGTTGCTGTTGGAATTTCTGGAACTGCTCAAACTATTGTCGCAGCTGCTCGTCATCAGGAATAGTGGCAGAGACGTGTGCACTCTGGTTTTTCTTTCAGAAGGGGCAATGATACTTCGTATGACATAGCTCTTTGCAGTAGTAATAATAAATGACAAAGCCATCTCCTCGTCCGCCTCTGGTACCACCGTGACCACTACCTGCGGCCACCAAGACGTCCACTATTATAGCCCCCTCGTTCCTACATGTTAGCACGACCTCCTCCATGTCCACCAGTGGTCTGCCTCCCCTGTGCTGCGAGGGCAGATCGATCTGAGGCTGATGTCTTAGTGTCAGATTGAATTTCAGGAACGACAGTCTTTAAGAAGTGATGTCTCTGGTAGAGAGCTCATAAGAGCTTCCCATAATTTGATGGCTGGCCAAAGAATAAACAAGGTCAAGGGTACCCAAGTAGGTCAGTGCTATCTACCTGTTGCACTGGTTTTGCATTTGCTTCACATCAGACGTGATCGAATATATCTGCCGAAACTCCTCTGCAAAGTGATTAAACTCGTCGTAATAATTATCCATGGGCTGGCCATTCTGTTTCTATTAAAACAACTCTTGGATAACATCATAAACCTTATTGTTGTTGTTTTCTCTATAGAGATCTCATAGAAAACCCTATAACTCCTTAACAGTCATAGAATGAAAAATCAAGGCTTGAATCTTGGGTTCCATCGTGGTTAGTATCTGATGTATTAAGAGGTTGTCCAGTGTCTAAGAATGCCTCACTAGGATAGGAGGGTCCTCCAACAAATAACTAGTCTTCTCTCGATCAGCCACATAAACCTCAATTACCCGCTTTCGCATAATTATTCCCATCAAGTTTCCGGTCTGTAATCTTACCGGAAACTATCTCTGAAATCCTCGTCTGAGTCGTTTCACTGGACTCACACGTCTTTGTCTTAGTAGAGTCGGCCATCATGAAATAGACGAAATTGGACTAGAACCCTAAGAAAATTCCTACTTATTTTTTTTAAAAAAATGCAAACCAATACACCTTATTGCATTAGCTCAGAAAATTCAAAATAAAACACCTTACTGTACCACCTCTGCATCAGCTCAGAGTTGGCCGGCTCACGATGGCGCTACGGCTCAGCTCGGTCTGCTCGGGACGGCTTGTGTCGGCGCTGACTGCAGAGACGAGTCGAAGAAGAGACGACGTCGTGAGGAAAACGACACGAAGAAGGCGGCAATGAGGATGGGATGACGTGACCATGATGACTACAAAGGACGAAGGCGAGGAAGGCGACGAGATCGGAGACAGTGATGAAGTCTGAGACGACGTCGGAGAGAAAGGCGGCGACGAGCTATGAGGACGAGATTGGGAAGGGCAACAAGGTAACAATGAGGCAGTGAAGTCGCCGGGTGGACGAGGCAGCATAGATAGGTTAGGGTTTGTGGACGAGGAAGAAGATGAACAAGCGGCGAAGCGTCGGGCGGACGAGGCGGCGGAGATGGGGTTAGGTTTTTGGACGAGGAAGAAGAAGAACAAATTTTTTTTTTTGGGAGAAATTGAAAACGATTAGGGTTTAGTTAAGTGGCTCTGATACCATGATAAAGTAGTATCAGAGATTTGGAAGAGATAGTTGAGATCTAGGCCTCGTACCCCTATATATAATAACAAATATACAGTACATCCAGTCTCACAAGCAATGTTGGACTAAACTAATACACCAATACACAATATCGTTCTCAACAAGATCCAACATAAGTTCTATCAGTTTCCATCTTGCGGTCAAGAGTGAGGATCAATGTGAGGAGGCTCCTATCCACTGGTGTCGAATGAGGAAAGAATTCAATCCAGAACTGATTTTTGGTGCTGGTTCCACCTGCCCAGAAACTTATATTGGCAAAGATGTAATGATCAATCTTTGCAGCTCTGGAACCCTAATTTTGAGATATTTCTCACTCCTGTCCTTCTGGTTTCCCAAACAAATTGCTGTGGTAATATCCCCTGCAGCCATGTTCCTTACGTTTCAGTTCCTCCAAGATGTTTGTGTCTTCCACCAAAGGAGGATGATCAGTGATATCAACAACAACAACAACAACTAAGTCATTTGTCCCAAGTATTTGGGGTAGGCTACATGAACCAAAAGAGAATTATGCCGGATTGGGCACATGGATGATCAGTGATATCAAATGCCTCTATAACTATGTCTAAAATTATTTTGCTTCTGTTACATTCAGATTAAGGTTACAGCCAGCATTACTTTTGGAATTAGGGATACAAGTGTATAACTTTACGTTCTGTAACAACTGTGTTGTTTGAATGTAATTGGCTGCATTGCGAGTTTGAGACACCAGCCTTTCAATTTAAAAATATCTTAAGGTTTAAGTGCTTACTTGCATCTGAAACAAAGTGCAAATCCTTTATATCCCACTGTCTCTTGTAAGGTTTTCCTTAGTGTGGATGGTCTCGTTCTTTAGAAGCCAAATGGTGCCAATAATAATTGATGTTGATCCAGTTTTCACCGACAACTAAAGAGGACTCCACAATAGTTGATGAGGCCATGAGGCACTAGTCAGGACTCCAGCAATAGCAACTGGGCACTTCTAAGGAACATGTGCTTGAATTCTTCTCTGGATAAGAAACTAGCGGCTTGCTATTCTAGAGCATGATTAGGGATTGTCCTGGACATGTGGTTTGTGTATTTCTGTCCTTTAGAAATTGTTTTCTGTTTTTTTCCCCTACTGTAACAAACAATGCAGTCAGTGCCTTATGTCAAAATTTAACTGATGGTATCCTTTTTTTACCTTAAGTTATTCAATGGTTACTTCTGGTAATTGAAATGTGACACCTTCATCTGATATGTGGGACATGTCTGTATTCTTGTTCTTTTTTGTCCTTGATTTATCTGCATGAAGGCAGCAGACACCTTCCATTATGCAATGCAGTTTTCATACAAAATATGTTTTTCTTTCTTTCCTTTTCTCCTTTAATTTAAAGGTATTGTGGATGATAATATTGTAGCTTTGTAGCTTTGAGACACTGTAGCTTCAAGTTTTTCTGCTGTTCTGTTGTTTTGTTCTGCATCTATTTTCTTCCTGGAAAGTTCGTAATGTCTTTTGGAACCTGATCGGGGAGACACGTGCATATTGAAATTGAATTACACAATCTAACCAAATATTTTTCTCAGAAAACAATCTAAAAAAATAAATTTCAGGTTGTTGTAGGAGAGATCTGAATGCACATAGCTCCTGCAGGTTAACAATTTGCTCCAGGTTTCTTGAAAAAAAAATCCGCATCAAATTAGATCTCATTATAAAAGCCTTGATAAAAGATTGCCTATAGTGTTCTGATGAGATGAAAAGCTTTCTTGCTGTATCCAGAACATTACGAGACTTTAACGCCTTCTGTTTTTTCCTGCAGAATATGATCTAGAGAACCCTCGCATCATTACAAAATGTGAGCATCATTTTCACCTTGCATGCATATTGGAGTGGATGGAGAGAAGCAATACTTGCCCCATATGCGATCAGGTCTGTGTAGCAAAAACATATATGTTTTATTCATCAAACTTCTTTATCTTATGTGCAATCTTAACAATTGAAATATTATTGCAAATTCAAGGAGTAAAGCATGGTTTTTCTTCATACGAAAAGATATATTTCCTCTCTTGATACTTTTTCTGAACATCTTTTCTTTTTATAGTAAAAATGTTTGGATGTTATGTTGTTCCCATGGAACCATGTTAAGAAGGATAGCTGGTACCTTGTAATCTTTTTTTAGAATGTAGCTGGCTTGCTATCAACTTATCATTCAAGTTGTCTCCCTCTTTAAGTAGGTTCCAGTTCCTCATCTAGGGAACATTTTATCATGTGTAACTGAAACAGAGTACACCTTGTGTGCTTTGATCCTTTTTCCATTTTTTTTTCTGTCCTAGCTTGAGTATTCATTCTTATTTATTCTTAAGATTATGCATTTATTTTCTTTTTGGGCATGCCGTGTTTGTGCAGATAATGGTGATCGATCATACCTGTGAAGAGTAGATCTCCTCGTCTCCTGAAGAAAAATGAGAGTGTCTTTCAACCTCTTAGAGTTAAAAGCAAGCGTGCATAAATGAACCAGATGCTTGGTACCTGCAGGTTTTGGAAGTTGATGCTATGGCAGAAAGACAGGAAGTCTATTCTTATTTTGGATTTTCATAGTTCAACAGCAATGTTGTCAGGTAAAACATTCTTTCGTTGTGTGTGTGTGGGTGTTGTTGTGGGGTGGGGGGGGGGGGGGGGGTGGGGGTGTTGCAAATGAGAAGTAGATAGAAACTCATGCTATTGGCTCCATTTTTCTCCAGACGCCATCGATAATGTAAATTCTTGATCTCTCTTCTCTTTTGACTTTCCAAACGGGTTGGGAATGCAGATGAAAAATTAGATTGATGTGGGTACAAGGAGGGAACTATTCATTTCTAGCTTTGTTTTGCGAGGCTTCCTTTCTCTTTGGTTTTGCTTTCTGTTTTTGTACACACTATTGCACGCGATGTCTTCTGTTAATGGGGATGGCAGAATGCTGTGACATCTTCATCTCAGCTGGATTTGTACAATGGATATATGTTCTTGCTATGACTCCAATTGTTGTATAGATATTTGTTGTGATTAATGAGATGTGTCTGTTAATCATGAGACAGATTGCTGTATAGTTATTATCATCAGAAAGGTCTGAAGAACAACGCGAAGTTAGCTTATACACTTTTCTCATCTGTTGAACTGAAATTTACTATGTTTGATCTTTTCTCACATTAGAAGTTGGTTAACTATTGTTGAATCTGCTTGATAAATGGTAGATGACTCGAAACATATTGAACACAAGGAATGCTGCTTTTCGGGTAGAAATTATCTGATAGACTATCTTTATATATGATAAAACAAACAGTGAGCAGAATAAATTCCATCTGGCAGCATCTATTGTTGTCAAAGTAACTTTTGCAGCTTCATGTTTGTTCTTCTTGGACATGTGTGAAAAGAGAGAGCTGTAACAGATCCATAGTTTTTGTAAGCAAAGCCCCTTTTACAATTTACCTAGTCATGTTTGTTGCCTTGTTTTTGTTGTTCCCTGCCCCCACCCCCCGCGCCGGGCAACCCAAAAAAAAAAAAACAATGATTGATATGCGTTTGGGCTAGTTGGCAATTTGGCATTATCGGGCTGTCTGTCTCATTGGAAGACAAAATCTTTATCCTTAGAGGAAGTTTTTCACCCCCTCTAGAAAATGAATGAGTCGCCAGTGAGACTTAGCTCACTAGTAAAAAAAAAAAAAATAATATAGATGAGAGTGCGTTGTGGAGAATCTAAGGTTTAAGTTCGGTTACGGCCTTGCTTGTGTATTAAAAAAAAGAGGGAAAAAAATAAAAATGAATGAGCCTATTATTAGAGTAGTGTAGAGCTTTGCATTTGCATGGTTGATTAGTAGCAGATCAAATGTCCCTCAAATGTCCCTGCTTAGCAACAACATATCAGGGCCTTCCTTGCTTGCTGTTGCCGAAAGAACAAGTCTTTATGATTAGGTGACCGGTGGTGAGTTGAGTGCCTACCTTTTTTCTGTGCTTCTTGTTGTAAGTTGATGTTTGAAATGTTAATTGAAGTTAAAGATAACAAATAATTTATACAAGTACAATTTGTCTGAGTATGAGAGTGAAGTGTTGGGATATGCTCCCACTTACCAATCAAGTTTCGTGTTGGATGATTTAACTAATAATCGTACGCATACAACAACGCTCTGTTTGAGCTTGATCCATCATCGCTCCAGCTTGCTTTGAAAACAAAGCATGCAGAGCATTCATTAATAAAAAAGAAAGTGAGTTCAACGGCCAGGATTGTGTTGTCGGATCAAGGACCAATTCTCAGTTTCATTCAATTTTCAACAAAAAGAAATAAAGAAATAAAGAAAGAAAAGTCTCAGTTTTAAGCATTACCACACGAGACGAGAGAAGAGGAGGGAGGCCGTGGACTCCAAGTCTCCTCCCCTGCGTTACGCTACGATACGGACGGAACATTTCTACTCCCGTGAACGACCACGATGCGGGCTCCCCCCTCGCCGTTGGCCGGCGGCGGCGGCGGCGGCGGCGGCGGCGGTTCCCTCCGAAACTCCCTGGCCATGGCTGCAAAAGCGTTCGGATCCTGCTTTGTCCCCCAGGAGCAAGAGGAAGAGGACGAAACCCGATCCGTCAAGTCCAACGCCTTCTCCCAACACTTGAAGTCTTCTTCTTCCTCCTCGACCTCTTCAAGTAAGTAGGAATCAATTCTATTTAATGAGGCTTCTAACGAGTTTTAATTGAAAATCCAATCTGAATCCTTGTCTTTAATTTTATCAGCAAGCAGGCGATCAGGCAAAGGATTGTACAACAGCAGCAGCAGACACACAACTAGTACTAGTTCTCAGCAGCAGCAGCAGCAGCAGCAGATTGGAAGTATGAGGTTCAGCATGGCAGAGATCCACAAGGCCACCAAGAACTTCTCCCCCAATCTCAAGATCGGACAAGGCGGCTTCGGCACCGTCTACAGAGGTACTCTCGACGACGGCACCCTCGTGGCCGTCAAGCGCGCCAAGAAGAGCGTCTACGACAACCACTTGGGGTCTGAGTTCCAGAGCGAGATCCGGACTCTGGCGCGAGTGGAGCACCTGAATCTGGTCAGGTTTCTCGGCTACTTGGAGTGCGATGACGAGAGGGTTGTGGTGGTCGAGTATGTGCCTAATGGGACTCTCAGAGAGCATCTCGATGGTAATTCACTGCTGCAACAAATTAATATTAATATCTGCTTGAATATTCTTCAACTTGAAGTTGAAGATTAATGAATGAATGTAGGTGTTCATGGAAGCCCCCTTGACCTTTCTGCTCGATTGGATATCGCTATCGATGTGGCTCATGCTGTTACATATCTTCACATGTATACAGGTATGAAGTTTGATGTTGTGAACCAGTATGCCATTCTTTGCTCACAACTTTATGCGTGTTAATGTTGCTCTACTTATTCAACAATTAGCTTAGCAATCGGGGAATGATCTTTTCTGTATAAAAAAAATTAGAATTATGTAGTGGTCATTTTGGGCTTCAAAATAAATAAAAAATATGTTCTTGTGCAGATCATCCTATTATCCACAGAGATATCAAATCATCCAATATCCTTCTCACCGAAAACCTCCGTGCCAAAGTAGCTGACTTTGGCTTTGCTCGATTGGGTGCAACTGATACTGGGGTCACCCATGTTTCAACACAAGTTAAAGGGACTGCAGGTTACTTAGACCCAGAGTATCTCAGAACTTATCAGCTCACTGACAAAAGCGATGTCTACTCCTTTGGTGTGTTGCTGGTGGAACTAATATCAGGAAGACGCCCTATAGAACCTAAAAGGGAACTCAAAGAACGAATCACAACGAAATGGGTATATGCATTATTAACAACCTTCACAAGTAAAATGTGGCCCTCGCCCGTATTCATTCCATTTTTTATGAATTGATTATTGTGTCTGGACAGGCGATGAACAAGTTCATGGATGGGGATGCAGTTCAGGCACTGGACCCAAATCTTCCTCAGAACCCGGCAACTAATCTGGCATTGGAGAAGGTACTTGAGCTGGCCCTTCAGTGCTTGGCTCCGACTAAACTAGGCAGGCCCAGCATGAGGAGGTGTGCTGAAATTCTATGGAGCGTACGCAAGGATTACAGGGAGCTTCTCTCTTCAGAGTCTCTCCCCCAATCCCACCACTCCCAGCAAAGAAAGGAGGAGAACAGCTGAGGGGAAGTCTGTGATCAACTTCATATCTTCTTCTTCAAGATTGATTTGCATTGCAAGTCACTCAGCTTCTCCTGCCTGCTACGACTTTTTACTCCCACAACTGCTTTGTGCTTGTTCCGTTTCAAAAATCTACAAGCCTCCACAGGCGAATACCTGTTTGTGCATTACAGACATGACATAAATGTTTTTTAAGTCTTATACATGTAAAATCAAGGATATTGACTCATTATGCTCTCCTCTTGGATGTGGTTAAATCATTTTATTTCATGGTTTGGTTTGTACTTTTATCTCATGGCTGGGATTTTATTGTGGATGTTTTTCTTTTAATTACAGCATCAAGTTGGCATACCTCCTCGCTTCACTTTGGGCCTGTATGGTTTTCCTGCAAGTGGAGGAAATGTGCAAGTAGAAAATGAAAAAAAAACAGGTGAAAAAATATAAGAAATTGAAATTTGTGCAAGTAAGTTTTTCAGTATTTTGACTATAATGTGAGAATACAAGTGAAAAAATATATTGTGTTTTTCGATGTTTGATTAGTAACGTGAAGAAAATGAAAGTGAAAAAAATAACTACAAAGTTGACCGTAAAATAATATTAAAATAAATATTAATTATGAATTTTTTTAAACTTTAATTAGACTGCAAGTGAGATTTATATAATCACAAAAATAACTGTTTTATACTTTCAACTTATTATAAGTGAGATTTACATAACCACAAAATTAACTATTTTCAGTTTCAACTTATTACAAGTGAAGATTTACATAATCACAAAATTATCTGTAACACCCTAAATGATAGGGCAAAAAGGATGTGTACTCATTTCTCTTTTCCAATTCCAAACCAACACAGAAATTGAGAAATAAGTATTCCTACTTCCGCCCCAAACCAAACACGTACAGAAGTGTAGAAGGAGAAGCAAGAAGCCGAAAGATATTCCAAGGAAACACAAGACTGTCAGTAGACTGTATAAACTTTGACTCGCAGACTATAACAGCGAGCGAGTTACATATCCCAAGGTGTAAAAACAAGATATTTTCTAGCTAATTTTTTGCTTTAGCATACCTCAAAAATCTAAAACTAAACAAACAGTTAATCTTACAGCAAAAGAGGTTCCCTTCTTACATTCTGTCAAGATTTGCGTTGCTCAATCACAATGAAGGAGATGCAACCTTTTGGGAAGACTACAAGCAGTGCAAATAATGAAACGCACTTCATTCCTAAAGCCGCAAGAAAATAAGATCAAATGAAATCTCCACACTTGCCAGTCTTCCAGCACTAAAACAAACACAAGCCATACTACCATTGCAAAGCTGAAATAGTTGACTCCGACCATGCCTCAGAAAGATATTACAATAGTGAAAAAATAACAGACTTCAACCACTCAACAAGCTTGCTCCTTTTTTTCCCTCTTTCAAGTACAATATTTTCCTACCAATCCACATTACCACTCCACAGCATTTAGTTTCCAAACCCAAATGAAGCGTTGGCATCTAGATTTAAGCAGGTTAAATACAATAGAGGTCTTTACTTCTCATTTCATACAAAGAAAGAGGCATATGGTTCAACATCACAATGCCCCAAAAGCGTGTACCCATTGGGTCATAAAGCCTAAAGTTTGAGGTTGAGGGTAAAATCTTCCCGATTACCTAACAACATGACAATTTATAATAAACATCAGCCTTGAAATAGAATGCCAAGATGTTCATAATCCACAATTCAAAATGCTAGAATTTGGAGAGGGAGATGCAGAAGGCTCACTGATTAGTAAGATACGCCAATCTGCACAATGGTTGTCACCACTAGCAGCTGACATCGATCGCTCTCTACGCCTTCTATGTGAATCCCTTGACTATGGCGAGCGAGATCTTTCCCTTCGGCTCCTAGAGTGGGAGCGGTCTCTTTGACGTGATTGATAAGGTGAGTGGCTGCGAGATCTTCTACGATCACGATCTGCAAATTATAGACCAAAAAAATATACTAAGCGCGCGCACATAGTGCAACAAAATGAAGGCAAAAGAATCTTCCCATGGTTACCTCTTCTTTCTCTTGAACCACAATATTTTCCAGGAGTAGGCGTCCTGCCTCTCCTCCTTTTTGCCTGCCATTAGGGCAACATACAAAGAAAACAAGTAAAAGAAAATGTGGAGAAAGTAAGATACAAAAAATCATGTATGCTCTTATACCATGCATGAATACCTACAATTTCAAGATAATTGTCAATATTCTTAGGTTTAGTCTATCATCTTCTTAGCTTACTGTGATTGGATAGGCAGTTGTGCTAGATGACTAGATGCAAGTGCACTTCAGAGGCTAGCCTTGGCAGGAGAAATAGACAGAAAAAGAAAATAGAAAAATTCAAACGTCATTGGGAGTTGCAAATTGTACAATTAGGATCATGAAGAAAGTGTATCTCAACTATACCAGACTCAAGTTAAATGATGTTCTATATTTCACATGAGACTTAAATTTTAAAGCATCCAAATATTGTTAATAATCAGGAAAGGGGGAAAAGGTATTCAGCGCATACAATCTTCTCTAATATAGTCGGATTTGAATTGGTGAGTTTGAGATGTCGATGCAGTTCTCATGTCGAAAAGAGTGAAGTTCATACTGCTAACAGCATAGATTGAGAAATCGATGGAGCTACAAACACCAAACCCGATGCCAAAAGTTACCAGGCAACACTTCTAGAGATTAGAACTGACTAGAAACACAGTTAAATTTTGCCGCAAACACTTGCTTAACTTTTTAAAAGGAAAAGAAAGTACCTTTTCCACAGTTATTAAGCGACCTTCAAGTACAGAACGATTCAAGTATTTGACGCAGCGTTCTGCATCTTCAACAGTGTCCATTGTTACAAATGCAAACCCACGAGATTCCCTTGTGCGAGGATCAGTGACCACTTGGCATTCCAAAACCTAAAATTGGAAGTGTCATAAAGTCTTGCAAGATGAAAATACGAACAAGTAACAACAATGAAATAGCCAAGTAATCACAAAAAAAAGGAAAACAAGGAACCACGCATTACCAAATACAATTACTTCCCCTCAATATCCTCACTCTTATGTCGCTAGATAAACTTTTGCGGTGTCAGACCATTGGATATTTGTAAATCATCCGCGCTATGAGAGACGTTTCCATATGACATAGTTTCCACCTCATAGATACAACTTCCACACTATAGGAAGATCGGTAGGACACTATTGACCGCAAGACTAATGATATTAATATCTGAGCCAGTCAGCATGCTACTGCAAAGATAAATGCTAAAATGTCAAGTTAGATTTCTTTGTGCCACTTGTAGGCTGTCTAAAAATTACTGATGATAATACCTCAGACGCAAACCTCGCAAACACGTCGTGTTCCCAAACTCAGACCTCGCGTACTTTGTCAAACGCGGAGGTCAACGCGGAGGTCATGTTCCAACCTCAAACGCGAACCTCGCGTCCTTTAAAAAACGGGGAGGTCGCGTTTCAACTCCAAACGTCAAGGTCGTGTGAGCTTGTGAGCCCTTTGTTTCAACTACAAAGCGAGCTCCTCGTTTCAATTGCAACGCGAGATCCGCATTTCTGCTATAACTGACAGCCACAAAGTGGGTCAGTTACACCCACTTTCTCCCACTTAATGAGGGATTAAATCCCATTAATGAAGGAATTTAAGGAGTCAATTATACACTAAAATCCTTTATAAATAGGTATGAATAGCTAGAGGACACCCCTTGGAGGTTGAGCGCAAAGAGGCATGCTTGATGCTCGAGTCCTGAAGCTGGATAACCACACAAGGACAAAGCTGAACACAAAGTTGCTGAACACACATTGTGTGAAAGAGAAGAACGAGAGAGGAGAAAACTCACGCTAGAGTGTTGATCTGTATAACTAGTTGAGTTCAAGTTTAATCTTTTTGAGTTTTCAATTATTGCTTGAGATTTTATACTTCACCAGTGAGCTGTCAAAGAGAGCAAGAAGATCTGAGGTTAAGCTTCAAGTTCGGCTCGTCAACAGAGAATAAGAATCACTCTCTTCCGCTACATCAAGAACCCGACACTAAACAAAGGAAAAATTAACTATCATTCCCTCTTTTGTAATCGGATTTTTGATCTGTTATATTTTTCTTTGCAAGTAATTAAAAATTTTGCACGCTCAATTTTTCGGTAAATAGAAGATAGCAACTCCGCCGGGGACTATTTTCTCTACCGATGATAAGGCCGTAGCGAAAACTGACTTGAAGTTACTCGGATCCAACATCGAATCGCTCGTCGAATTCGACCAAGAGAAGTTCGAACAACTTCTCTCCTCAGGCTCCATTAGCCCCAAAGCTATATGGAAGTACCGCAAAGTCTCAAGTGAGATTCGCTCTCTAGCCTCATCAAAAGATTCTCAAAAAAAAAAAAAAAAGCTTCTTCGAAAGTTAACCGTACGCTTTTCGACAAAGCAAACGGTTCAACCTTTGAGGTTCGCGCAACCTCTTTTGGAGCCAACACAGATTGTGATGAGGTCTTTCAGGAGACCCGCAAGACCAGTGTTATGGTTCAAGGCCAACAAGACGGCGGAGTTCAATCTCGCCGTTATACTCCTCTTGGGGCGGAGCAAACTCAGTTTGCAAGGGGTTTGCAACAACTCCTGCGAGCCAAGCGGATTGCAGATCGTCGACGAAGACGTCGAGCTCGCCGTCAGCAAGAAGAAGTTGAAGCCAATGTTGTTTGCACTAAATGCGATACTCGCGATCAGCCCCGCGTTTTTACTTCAAAACGCGATGCCTGCGTTACAAATGCGACAGTCACTGGGAAGCAAGTTGCGCGCCTTTACTTCAAAACGTGATGCTCGCATTCAAATGCAACAGTCACTGGTGAATAAACTGCGCGTCTTAGCGCCAAACAGGAGAGTCGCGTTCAACCCCTTGCTGCTTATAAACGCAAGTCCGCGTTTCACTTCAGAAACGCGAGACTCGCGTTCAGCCTGAGGCTGCGCCAGAACACGACCTTCGCGTTTCACTTTAGAAATGCAAGCGTCTCGCCCTGTTTTAAATATCGGCCGAGATATCAGCCATTATCTCCTTTTTTGCATGCTGCTGATACGACATGAGGAAATCGTTCGCCATATAGTTTGCCGCAAAAAACGGCCAATATTTGAAATATCGGCCGATAAATTGCCTAATATATCGCCCGATATGAAATAACTTATTTATTGCACGACTGCATGCAAATGTACATTATTTTTTACTGTCTTTGCATGCATATTACATCATTTTTATTAGGTAAATGATATCTATGACAATAAACCATTTTTTAGTGATCAATATTTCATAATATATAGTGTTTGATATGAACGTCCGATATGCGCGCGTATCCCCGATATCCCCCCGATATCCGATATGAAAAAACCTCATCTGATACGATCCTGATATCCTATATTTAGAACCTTGGTGTCTCGTTCAGCATAGGCTGCGCCAGAACCCGACCTTCGCGTTTCACTTCTAAAACGCGAAAGTCGCGTTCAGCCACAAGTGGCCAGGTTCGAATCTGAACTGGGAAACCCTGACTCCCATGGGTTCGAAGCTAGTTCTTCAGATACCCTTACTACTGATCTGAGGGACTGCTTAACAAGAAAGAGTATTCACCAAATCGCTCCTCAATTTCATTGCGAGCAGCTCATCATGGCGGTGCTCTTTGATTGCCATTGCGGCTGCCAGATAACTAAGTCATCAGTTTTTAGCTGACTATCAAAGGCTTCAAACTCAAACTCGGTCAAGAGGCGAAGATCTCGCAAGTCATTCTTTGACATTGAGTACCCGGAGTTGACTTCCAACATGGTGAGTCCAAGCACCACACCAAGTCGAAAGGGAAGCAACTTGCCCTTAATTCTGAAGAGTCGGATACTGAATGTTCCTCAGGCTCGAAAGAAATCTTGATTGAGCCTGAAGAAATCTACCGAAGCACTCGGATCCGATCCGAAGCAATTGCCCCGATCGACTACAACTTGCTGGCCAAAGGAATCGAGGCAGCAAATGATGAGCACTCTGCCATCGTGGAGTCACATTCATCAACTCTTACATGGAGATGGAAAGCCTTTGCATATATGGCTAACACTCCAGAAGAGATGGCCAAAAGATTTGAGGAGTAATCTCGAGTGTAACAGGCGCATCACGATATACTCCAAGCCCAACAAGAGTCTATCAACGATTTCAAGAAGTGATAGCTTTCTTGCTTGAAAAGCAAAAGAAGCTGAAAGGCTAAAAACCGGCGCTTTTTCCAGCAAAAACAAGGGTAAAAAGGAGGGTGAAAAGTCTATTTTTGAACACTCTAATGGCAATGAAAACAATTTCGGATATAAAAATCCTGAGTCTTCTTCTGAAGAACCAGAGAATTCAATAGCCAAAAGTTATCATGCCCAAAGGATGAACAACAACAACAACTAAGCCATATGTCCCAAGTATTTGGGGTAGGCTACATGAACCCAAAGAGAATAACGCCGGATCGGGCACATGGATCAGATCAACTTTCTCCACTCATTCCTATCGAGCAATATGCCTTCACTAAGACCTTTAGCCTTTATATCTTATCGTATTACCTCCATCCATGTTTTCTTCGGTCTCCCCTGCGCTCTTTTAACTTGCCCTAAATTGATACGCTCTACTCGCCTGGACTAGTGCATCTGTAGATCTACGTCGCACATGACTAAACCATCGTAGGCAGTTTTTTCTCATCTTCTCTTCTATAGAGGCTACACCTATCTTAGTACGAATATCCTCATTTCTCACCTTATCTCTCCGCGTGTTACCACACATCCAACGAAGCATGCGCATTTCTGCTACACTCATCTTATGGGCATGATGTCTCTTTATAGTCCAACATTCTGTGCCATATAACAAAGCTGGCCTGATAGCAGTCCGATAAAACTTTTTCTTCAGCCATAACGGAATGTTATGATCACATAAAACTCCCGTTGCGCTCCTCCATTTCAACCAGCCAGCTTGGATCTCATGGTTGACATCACTATCGATCTCCCCATCCTTTCGGATAATAGAACCCAAGTAGTTAAAATGACTGTTCATCGGTATTTCTTGTCCATCTATTCTCACAATACTATAATCACGGATTCTCTGTTTACTGAATTTACACTTCATATACTCTGTTTTGGCCCTACTTAATCTAAAACCTCGAGATTCAAGAGTTTGCCTCCATAACTCCAATTTAGCATTTACCTCAGCTCTCGTCTCATCAACTAGGACAATATCATCAGCATATAGCATACACCATGGTAACTCATCTTGAATAGCTCTAGTAAGCTTATCCATCACTATGGCAAATAAGAATGGACTCAATGCAGATCCTTGATGTAATCCAATTATGATAGAAAAATCACTTGTTATGTCTCCACAAATTCTGACATTTGTCACTACTCCATCTTACATATCCTTGATTATGTCAATATATTTGATGGGAACTCCCTTTTTCATCAATATCCACCATAATACCTCTCTTGGCACCTTATCATAAGCTTTTTCTAAATCAATAAAGATCATATGCAAATTTCTCGTCCTCTCTCGAAATCGCTCTATAAGTTGACGAAGCAAATGAATAGTCTCTGTTGTTGATCGCCCCGGCATGAACCCAAACTGGTTCTCTGATATTGTAACATTCTGCCTTAACCTGTGTTCAATTACCATTTCCCAAAGCTTCATGGTGTGACACATAAGTTTTATTCCACGATAGTTTGAACAACTCTGGATATCACCCCTGTTCTTATAGAGAGGTACTAAGGTACTCTTCTTCCACTCATGGGCAGCTTTTTAGTTAGCCAGATCTTGTTAAAGAGGTTTGTCAGCCATCTCACGCCCACCTATCCTAAGCATCTCCATACCTCAATAGGAATTCCATCTGGGCCAACAGCTTTCCTTGACTTCATACTCTTTAAGGCATCTTTAACTTCAGATTCGCTAATTCTGCGCATATAACTATGGTTCATATCCTGGCACTGAATGGTAAGGTCATCCAAGTCTTGAGTAGAATTACTATTGAACAGTTTGTCAAAATACTCTCTCCATCTTTCTTTGATTTTTTCATTTCGAACTAAAACCTTCTGATCCTCATCTTTGACACACCTCACAATACATAAGTCTCTAGTCTTTTCTCTCCCTTTATTCGAGCAATTCTATATATATCCTTTTCAACCTCTTTAGTGTCCAACTTCTGATACACTTCTTTGTACATTTTAACTCTTACATTCTAAACAGCTTTCTTAGCCTCCTTGGCTAGCTTATACCTCTCAAAACTCACTTCATCACAATTTTTCTTCAAATCACTATAAGAGTCTCGTTTGATCTTAATGGCAGCTTTTACCTCTTCATTCCACCATGATGTGTTCTTACATGGTGGAGCACACCCCGTGACTCACAAAGTACATCTTTAACTACTCTTTTAATGCAGCTAGCAATTTTGTTTCATGTTGTATTGTAATCATCTTGGGCTTTTCAATCTGCTTCATGTACTACTCGATTTACAAAAAACTCCTTAGTTACCTTCTTTTAGCCGCCACCACTTAATCTTAAGATTTAAACTTACGTTTAATCTTTCTAAATCTCCTTCTAATCCGGACATCTAAATTAAGAGTCTATGTTGGGTTACTACACTCTCACCTGATACTACCTTACAATCCATACAACCTCTATCTACTTTTCTAGTTAAAAAGAAATCTATTTAGCTCGCACTTGATTCACTTCTAAAAGTGATCAAGTGAGACTCTCTCTTCCTAAACCAAGTATTCACTAAGATCAAATCATATGACAAAGCAAAATCTAGAATCGAGTTACCTAGTTCATTTCTTTTCCCAAAACTAAATCCTCCATGTACACTATCAAACCCATAACGACTAGTTCCTACATGCCCATTAAGGTCACCGCCTATGAAAAACTTTTCTCTAATGGGAAAGCCTCGCACAATCTCATCTAAATCCTCCCAAATTTGACGCTTACTAGACTCATCAAGTCTTACTTGTGGTGTATAGACACTAATAACATTAAAAATCTCTCCACCTAAAATAAGTTTAACTAGTAAAATCCTATCACCCTTTCTCCTAACCTCCACTACATCCTCAAGCAGTTGTTTATTTATGATCGCATCCACCCCATTACGATTTCTATCTCTACCAATATATCAAAGTTTATAACCACAAGGCTCTATAATTCTAGCTTTTTCACCTACCCACTTAGTTTCCTGCACACACAAAATACTAACATTTCGTCTAACCATAGCATCAACTAACTCTGTTAATCTACCTGCAAGAGAACCTATGTTCCATGATGCTAACCTAATCCTATATTCATGAGCTACTTTTTTTACCCTCACCCGCTCATAAAGGTATGGGAACCCTTGCTCATTTGACACCATATCCGGGCGCCGATGTGGCGCGTCATTTCTGGACGACGACCTACCAACCCTTACCCACTTTTCACTATACCCGGGCTCCGATGAAGCACGTCACTCAGTAGAGGACGCCCCAACGAAATTTAGTTCTTGGTTCATATTCATAGTATGTGACAATGTTTTACGTTGGCTGTCACAGGCGTATCACAACCCTCCTCCTTTATCCTGTTTTAGGACAGGCAGTGAATGATGCACTGGCGGAGTTGCCCAAAGGACGAACAAGCTCAAAAAATACCTGAAAGCCATTGCAAATCGAAGCGATCTTCAGGAAGTCGGGGTGGTCAGACCTTACCCATTAGAGTGGGATGCTGCTTCTTACCCTTCCGGGTTCAAGGCACTGACTCTGCACACCTTCGGTGGTAAGAGGTTGTCGAACCAACATATATACTATTTGAAATCCCACATTGAAAATGTAGCACCAAATGATGCTTTCATAACTCGTTTATTCATCGGTACTCTCAAAGGGTTTGCTTTGAATGATTCATGAAGCCCCCGACGGGCTCTATCAAGAAATGAGCCAACTTGGAGAAGTTATTTCTGGCTCGCTTCTTCGAAGACACACAAAAATATCTTTGCTCACTCTCCTCGCCACTAAGCAGAAGAAAGGAGAGTCAATCAAGACGTTTGTAGAGACATTTCGGAGTATGACGCTCCGATGTCCAAGCGGCATGACCCAATCTACATTCGTAGAGACTTGCCGTCACAACCTGCAAACCGCACTCCTAGCTCAGATAGGAGTGACTGAATGTCGCATTTGGAAGCAACTAGCCTTACAAGACGAAAAGGCTGAAGAAATCGTTGCAAGAATTAAGACTAAAGGAAAAAAAAAGTTAGCCAAGTCAGGAAAAGTCAATGTGGTGCGCTCCAGACCAAAATACACTCTAACAACAAAGAATACATCTTCTGCCAAAATCAAACCAGGCCTTTCCTGAGGTTAGAAGGTGACAAATTCCTTGGATTCATTGTAATATCCAAAGGAATCCACCTCGAATAGGTCCGAGTAGTGTACAAAATTCGACATGAAGACTTAATACCCTACCACAATACGACCATCAACATGACTAAGAAGTTCAAAAACTTCTACATCAACCATGTACCTCGCCAACAAAATGCACATGCACATGAACATGCATCTCTCGCCGCTTCATTTTGGCTTCTTTCAGCCGGAGCAATAGAGAAAGTACTCGTCCAAAGTTACTTGTACTGCCCAAAATTCGCCCTTGAAGATGTTAAAGCTTCCAAAAAAAGAAACCTTCAAGTCAAAGAGGTTCTCGAGACTTCAACAAGTCCAGAACCCAGAGACTGCTGACTCCCGTTCATCAACTTTGTCTTATATGACATTCTGTCCAATGATCCCAACGAAGTTGCCGCGATCAAGAGAAAAACTTCTTGATTCTATTATAATGCGATCACGCGAACATTATTTCGCCGATCGTATGATGGAATCCTATTTTGCTGCCTTTCACATAAAGAGGCACAGGAGGAACTTAAAGAAGCTCATAATGGTACATGCAGAGCTCACCAATCAGGGCCCAAACTTTGGGGACTGACTCCGAAAACTTGGCTATTATTGACCAAAGATGATTTCTGACACCATCACTTATGCCAGACGATGTTACACCTGTCAGATTCACGGTGACTTCATATATCAAGTATCAGGCCATCTTCATCCAACATCTTCATGGTCATTGGAGATGAGAATGGATGTCATCAGGCCCATCAATCCACCAACATCTAAAGAACATTGGTTTATCTTCGCTATAACCGATCACTTCTCAAAATGGCGGAAACTATCCCTCTAAGGAAGTAAAGACGTTCGACGTGATCAAGTTTATTATGTATCATGTAATATACCGCTTCCTCAACGGATTGTCCACAGCAATGAACCTTAATTCGTCAGTCAAGTATTTCAGAGATTCTGCAATAAGTTCAGAATTTAGAGTGCATCTTCTATGGCATGCTATCCTGCTGCCAACAGTCTTGCAGAAGTTTTTAACAAGACCATCAGAAAACTTCTCAAGAAGTTTGTATCAAAAAATCAACACGACTAGGACGAGAAGCTAAGTGAATGTCTCTGGGCTTACCACACAACGGTTAGAACCCTAACGAAGGCTAAGCCATTTTTCTTGATATACAGTGTGAAGTCGTACTTCATTGGAAATTCAGATTCCATCTTTGTGTATTGCACTTATGACAGAGATGACGAATGAGAAAAAATATCAACTACGCCTCCAAGTGCTAAAAGCTTTAGATGATAAACGCCTACAAGCTTAGCAACAGATCAAGCTTTACCAAGCTTGAATCTCCAAATCCTTCAACAAAAAGGTCAAAGAACAGATCTTTATTAAAGGCAACCTTGTCTTAACTATCAGACGACCCATAGTCATGACACATAAGACAGAAAGAAAATTCAACCCTAAATGGGAAGGTCCCATCATAGTAGAGTCAGACTACTCGAATGGAGCCTACCGTTTAATCTATCAAGAAGGAGATCGACTCATTATGCCATCAATGGAAAATTCTTGAAGAGATATTACTCCTGATTGCATTTCACGACTATCATGTTCAACATTACACCTCTGGACACTCTAAAACATTCCATCGGTATAATACTAGATGTAATTATAATCCCCATGGAATAAAATCCCCGAAAAGTATATCAAATAATTTTTCAGACAAAAAATCACTCAAAGTGACACCAATCCAACGCCTCTGACGACTAATAATAGAGGAACACATTGGCTTTTAAGTCTAATACAAAATCCTCGTCAATTTATCATGCTGAGGGGAATAGCATGGCTAGCCCAACTCAAACAGTAGTTGGTAAAGGAAAACCAAACTCGTTGTTGCTGAGGGTTTGCTAAAAATCCTAAGGGAGTTAATCCCACCAATCCCACCAAAACCCCTTACCAATTCTCTTCCGTGGAATGGTAGGTTTACAAAAAGTTGTACTTATTTCCCAATGAAATAAATTACAGACCAAACATGTCATATTAATATTATACTTCTGATAATAAGATTTCAATACATTCCTAGTGGATCAAACTCTACTTGTTGTTCTCTTCAATAGAATGACAGGTCCACTAATCCAATATCTGTCAAGTTAACATTACACTATTAATAATTCAATTTGCTCAAATCGCAAATTCAATTTCTGTCAAGTTAACATCACACCTCTGACAATTCAATTTGCTCAAATCGCAAATCCAATCTCTGTCAAGTTAACATCACACCTCTAACAATAAACAAATTCTTGTCAAGTTAACGTCATACCTCTGACAATTCAACTTGCTCAAATCGCAAAACCAATCACTGTTATGTTAACATCACACCTCTAACAGTTACCTCCTCAATTTTCTCAGTGAAAACGAGATCCATAGGTTAAAATTACACCTCTTACTCAACTTCATCGATAAATGTATCCAACTTTCAATTGCTAAGTTAATCGTTATCTCTGGCAATCAAAAATCATCGCTTTGGTCTGCCTGATGTTCCAATAAAAAGAAAACAGACACAACAGATTTGCTGACTGAGGTCTGACTTTTGCAAACAGAAACAGTACACTGGTAGAAGAAGTCAACTCAACCAGTTTAATAGTACACCAACAAGTAAATCAAAGCTCAGAAAAGTTCAAGACTGTGCTTCTAGATACTTACGATGATCCTCCCTGGAGCTTCAAATACTTCAACAGTACACTTACGAATACCAAAATCCAGATAGAATCAAACTTAGGACGCTTTGAGAGATTGCCAGTACAATCTCGAAGGTTCAAGTCAACATGAAGTCCAAAGTATTTCGAAATCCGTTCCAATCAACTGCAGAGTTTCGAAAACTTTGGAGAGGATTCTGTAAGCTGTCTAAAAATTACTGATGATAATGCCTCGGATGCGGACCTCACAAACGCGAAGGTCGTGTTTCCAAACGCAGAACCTTTGTCAAATGCGGATGTCACGTTCCAACCTCAAACGCGGAGGTCGCGTTCCAACCTCAAACGCAGACCTCGCGTCCTATGCCAAAACGCGGAGGTCGCATTTCAACTCCAAACATGAGACTCGCGTGAACCTGTGAGCCCCGCGTTTCAACTATATCGTGAGTTCCGCGTTTCAATTGCAACGCGAGATCAGCGTCCAATGCAAGATCCGCATTTCTGTTGTAATTGATGGCAACAAAGTGAGTCAGTTACACCCACTTCTCCCACTTAATGAGGGATTAATCCCCATTAGTGGAGGAATATAAGGAGTAAGTTACACCCCAAAATCCTTTATAAATAGCTATGAATAGCAAGATGGTATCCCTAGAGGTTGATAGCAAAGAGGCATGCTTGATGCTTGAGTTCTGAAGCTGGATAATCACAGAAGGCTAAAACTGAGCACAATGTGGCTGAACACACATTGTGTGAAAGAGAAGAACGAGGAGAAAACTCAAACCAGAGTGTTGGTCTTTATGACTTGCTGAGTTCAAATTTAATCTCTTTGAGGATTCAGCCATTGCTTGAGGTTTTATTCTTCAACAGTGAGCTATCAAAAAGGGCAAAAAGATCCAAGATCAAGTTTCAGGTTCGCCTTGTCAATGGAGAATAAGAATCACTCTCCACCGCTACATCAAAAACCCGGTACTAAACAAAGGAAAGATCAACCATCCTTCCCTCTTTTGTAATCCGATTTTTGATCAGTTGTAATTCCTTTGCAAGTAATTAAATATTTTACACACTCAATTTTCCAGTAAACACCACTCAAACAGGGCACACAAATACAACGAGTAAGAACAATTCTCAGAACATTCTTTGCTAACATACTTCTCAAGGTCACTACTAGTAACTCGCATGGATAGGCCTGTTATATACAAGTTGTTTCCAGGATTAGATGCATCTACAGAATCTTGGCTCCTGGCATAAAATTGTAAATATAGGAAGCTATTAGCATGGTAAGGAAAATTAACCAAGTATTACAATGACATTAAGCCCGAGGAAACAAACTATCATGTTCACTGACTGTACCTAGAGCGGCTCCTAGCTCTTAACCTCGGTGGTGAAATTGATCTGCTCCGTCGCTTTGGGGCGAAGTGATGGAGCGGGACGTGTATCTGAAAAAACATGATGCAATTAAATTTTATAGAAAATATTGCTGTATTATATATAGGAGGATGGAGGGTTTTCTTCTTTTGTTTTTTGGGTTGTTAGCGGAGGGTGGGGGTGGTGGTAATGTTGGCATAGTTGTTGCAATTGCCATGGAAGGCACCACTCACCTAACTTCTTTTGTAGGTGACATCTGCAAAGCATTAAAAAAATAAGTAGACATTCAGAATTTCATGGAGTGACTAAGGTGGCAGAAACATTCATTGTACGTTATTCCAATACATAGACACCAATACATAGACATAAGAAAGACCCAGATACATTTAATATTAACAGAGGAATGGACGTGATTACAAAAATGGATAGCATCAAGATGGCTTCAGCTCTTGCACAATGATACTTCAAAAAATTTATTAAAAAAAATCAATTCATATAAACATATAAAGAATTTCAATTAGAAAAACTGTTCAAAAAGCGTAACTTTAATAGGACATAAGGAAATCATAGCTAGAGACTAGGAGCATGGACACCAACAGGGAGTATGGATGCAATATGACATGAATACGAGAAATACTAAAGTAGTAGGATATAAGAATACGGCTACATGAAATGATGAAATACACTCACATTCACACACACGCAAGCCCTAGTGTAGTACTGAGCAGCACAAGGTCATCAAAAATAGAAAGAAACAAACTTAGAGCACTGAGTGAGTAGCACATGTTATCAAACAAAATAAAAGTTTAGCGAGTAACATATAAGATCTAATCCGAATACAAGCAAAGATAACCTATGGTGCAATCCAATTCTAACCAAATACAATCCCAAAATGCCCATAACCCATGTGGAAGGTGGTTAAATTGTCTTAAAATGGTATCCACATCACATATTCGGAAGGTGTTGATTTTGTTAAAATGGATTATTCATACATGTACTTAGGTTAAAAAGATGCATCATGCATTCAACACTTTCATCTCACATTTTTAAACTTTTCTTTAAAGCCGACATAGTGTTGACATGTGAACTTTTGGTTGTTCTAGGGGGACACGGCTCTGGTTTCCGACACGTGCAAGTACCAATATACGTGCTAGTCATGGACATAGGACTCATTTTTGAAATGTTCATGCTTCTTAAATAGTGTGGTGGATAAAAACTGGCTTATCGTGGATCGAACCCACCGCAAGCGATTTAAGGTGCTCCCTGGATGGTACATGTCTGAGCACACACGGGAAAAGACACTTTCAGATTAGGAGCATCAGTGTAGTACCTGCTTAAAACCCTCGGGCGTGAGAACCAGTAGGTGGAATGGAATGAAATGACCAACAGATGACAACTGTTTTGGGTAATGATTGTGTGTGCCGCGCAGAGGACAACTGCAGGAGTCGTAGGAAGGATCGACAGAGGATAACCTGACGTAAATGCTGGCATGGAGGCGGAATTGAGAGACTGCTCTTACTGCACGATCTGCATGTGCCGGATTTGTTGTAACGGTTGATCATCGGTGCTGATCGGTTAGGATTGCATGCCGAAAAACTGACATTGTCCATAAATGCCTGCGCTGATTAGGATGTTACATGTTATGAACGTGAAAGAGGGAAGAGTTGCATAAGTATCAGCGGAGATCATGGCGGTCTATTGTTGGAGCTTCATATTCAGAGCTGGGACCATCGGACGGGGAAGGCCTCACAGTGAAAAAGACCCGGAGAGGTAGAGGTGTCGGAATAGTGGAATGCAGCTCCGAACCAAGGATGTTTTCATGATGGAGGGATGCTTTAGGATGACTAGGAGTGGCAGAAGCTCCGAGATAGACTCTGAGAGTTGAGGATTTCTCGGGGAAAGCTCTTGGTAGTTATGATACGGGTCATCATCTTGATGTGAGTCAAATTTTAACCACTACAAATAGAAAACTTGTATGTAATTGACATTTTGAGTCCCATTGATTCTAGAGCAGAAAAAGAACAACGCCCAAAAAACTACGCTATATCAGATAAAAGTTAGAACCTCAAATCTTGAAATTTATTTTGAGACTAAACACAAAGATGGCAGCTGAAACATTTATAAGGAAACTGAATATAAAGTGGTTGGATTGGAGTAAAATAGTTGTACTCTCCACCAATCACCACATATACCCTCGCATCAAACATTGGTTTAACTATGAAACACGATACAAAGTCGAGAAATAATGCAACTGCAAGTTAGTGCTTAGCAGGAGGAAAATGCTACCTCGTTTAATTTAAGCACATGCAACCAAGGAGCCAACCGTCAAATGTTCTAAGACCAAGGATGGTTAACAAAGAGGTAAGGTGCTATGATCTGTTATGGAGAATCACATGCTGGAGAAGATCAAGCACATCAAGCACATGGTTAGCAATCATAAGATCAACCATATCAAGCAAGTATGGAACAAGAAGAACCAAAAAGGACACATTTGTTAGCCCAGTCTAATACACAGGGCAAGGGATGAGAATGTTGGCCCAAAGGCCTATCACCCTAGTTTTGATGATGATCAACTCATGAAGTTATGATTACTAATGATCTTGTGTTTAATTAGTGACAGATTCATTATCAAGATCTTAGTAGGTGTGGAGCTTCAACAAAGGATTTAAAGTCAAGTTGGAAGCTAGCACCGGTTGATTCACGAGCCTATGCATCAAGATCACATCTAGAGATGAGCTCGGTGGATTGCATTTGGACCAAGTCAAGAAGATGAGAAGCCTTCAAGTGAAGACTTCAAGAGGATGAAGACTTGTGTCTAGGTATAAGATTTTGTTTTTGTTTTAGAGTAAAATGTAAAGGATAGATAGTTGGTGGATTGCTCAAGTATACCATGCACACACACTCTTGATAGAATTGTTTTCATAAAAGAATTTTTGTTTTAGAAAAGAATTTTAACCAAAAACCAAATTTGTATTTAAGTGGTTTTGATTTTTGGTATTTCATAGTTTACATATCTTATATCCAAAACATGCTTAGAGCCTATTGTCAAAACTAGATATGTCATCTTGATTGTGTAGTGGATCATATCCACACACACTATGCTTTAAAGTGTATCTTGTTTTTGTATTTGATGGAAATTTGGAAAAACATGTTGTTTTAGAAAAACAGTTTTTATTATGAGCTAATATTTCCAAGTTACAAAAATAGACCAAAACATCTATAACATGTCTTGATTTTGTGCAAGCATGTTTGTTCTTCATAGTATATTGGTAAAACTATTTTTGTAGAATTTCTATGTATTTTTAGGATTTTATAAAAAGATTTTAAATCCTGTTTTCAGACCTGGACATTGGCTGACAGGCCAAGTCGGTCGACCGGACCGGTCGACCGATGTGCACAGCCTTGTGCACACTGCCAGCACAGTGGCCGGTCGACCGGGTCGGTCGACCGACCAGGAGAGCTTTTGGTCTCTGGAAATATCAGTCGACCGAGCCGGTCGACCGATAGAGAGTTTGCTCTCTGCTCCAGGAAGTCGGTCGACCGGGCCGGTCGACCGGAGGCTGCAACGGTCGGATTTTTGACCGTTGCCGGTCGACCGGGCCGGTCGACCGGTAGCTCTGACAGAACCCCAACGGCTCTATTTTCTGTCAGCCTATAAAAGGGGGTCTTGTCAACTGTTTTTGGTAGAAGATTTTGGAGATTTCTAAGCCAGTTTTTCCTAAACATTTTCAGAAGTTTTCTCCACAAAATAGAGTGCAAATACTTCCCATCAAAAAGGGATTTTATCAAGAGAGTGTAAAAGTGATTTCTTGTGTTTTTCACCATAGCTTTCTTTCCTTGATTTCTCACACTTCACTTGAGCATCCATTGAGCTATTCATCCTATAGGAAAGTGTTGTAGTGAGCTTTTGTAATTGGTGATCAAGTGTTAGATCACCAAAGAGATTTCCTTTGTATTTGAGGAGACGGGCAAGTGTGCTCGTTGGTGGTTAGAGTTCGGTTGTGAACTCTTGGTGGTTTGAGGTGCGGCCTCGGCGAGTCGGTGGACTTGCGTGTGTAAGGGACTTTGGAGTCCGAGAGCTTGTAGGTGTTGCGGCACCAAGGAGAGATCCGTTGGGGATCTTGCATAGTGGAAATCCTTCGTGTGTCGAAGGCGGGGATGTAGAGCAAGTGTGCTCGAACCTCGAAACAAACCCTTTGTGTTTGCGATTGCTCACTCTTGCTCTCTTTCTCTTTTTATCTCTATTTTATATCTTGCATTCAATTTATTGTGTTCATCTTATATATGCATGATATATTCCCTTGTGCTCATAATTGATATACATACTTGCTTGGGATTGTTGTTAACACTAGTATTCAACCAAGAGAGCCAACGCGGCACCTCAACCCATTCAAGGGGAATCTAGAGGAGCTTGTCCAGAGCCTCGCAAGGGGAATTCGGCAACACTCTTGTGTTATACATAAGTGTTTAATTAAAAGAAAGTTTAATTTGGTCATCTTAGTTTTAATTCCGCATTATTTGTTCATAAGTGACCATTAGATTAGCCATCACCTATTCACCCCCCCTCTAGGTGATCTTACAATTGGTATCAGAGCTAGTGCTCTTGATATTGGGTCTAACAACCTAAGAGTTAAAGATCCTCCTTTTAGGCTAATCACAATATTTTTGTACACACACACCTCACCATGGACTTCATGTCACCACCCACCTTTGATATTCTTAACATCCAAACTTGGAAGGTTAAGATGTCATTGTACCTCAAAGCCTTAGGAATTCATGCTTATCTTGCTACTACTAATAATGATTATTGTTCAAATAGCAAGTACATTGAGGCTAATGCAAAAGCCCTTCATGCTCTTAAATGTACCCTAAATGATGATTATTTATCTAGAGTTTCTAACATTGAATCGGCTTTTGTAGCTTGGAACATCATCACCTCCCTTGGCGAAAAGGATCTATATTATGCCGGGAGCGATTCGGATGTTGGAAGCGACACCTCCAACAAGTGCTACATGGTCCAAGGGGATAACCCCCTTGAGGTAACTTCCGAATCCGAGGATGAGGATGCTACTATGTCATATGATGAGCTAAATTCATTTTGCCAATTATTGCTTGAGAGATATGACATAATTAAAAAGGAAAATAAAAATTTGAAAAAGGATATTGCTTGCATACATGTAGAACATGACTCTTTTAGAAATAACATTGCATGTTTGGAAAAAGATAACAAGAATTTGAAAAAGAACATTGATTGCATGCATGTAGAAAATGATTCTTTTAGAAATAAACTTGCATGTTTAGAAAAAGAAAATAAAGATTTGAAAAATGAAAATGTTTCCTTACTTTCAAAATTGAATGATCTTTGTGAAGGGAACACTATTTTGAAGGATAAGATTGATTTGGTGGAAAAACAAAAGGAAATCGTTTTTCAAGAAAATAAATCTTTAAAAAGAAAATTTGTTGAAAAAGAAAAGGATAATGTTTTTCAAAAGAAAAGAAAATGATTCTTTATCTCACCATGCTTTACATGCCACAACTAATGAGATTAAGAATTTGAAAAATAAGATAGAAAATTTGAGCTCTAATTTGAGCACATGTGCATTCAATCATTCTAAGTTGGAATCTTTGTTTCAAAGAAACAAGTTCCCCATGCTCATGCACATACACATCATGCTCATGCTTATGTTGCACATCACGATCACAATCACACTCATAAGCATCATGATAGGGTGTACACTTGTACACATTGTGGTCGCAAAGGCCATTTAGCAAAATATTGTTTTGATAAGAAGCATAACTTATATTTTGCTATGTCTAAAGGATTTTGGGTTCCTTATTATAAAGCTAACCCCAAAGGACCCAAGAAAATATGGGTACCAAAACTCCCACCTTTTGCTTGTGATGTAGGTGAGGGCTCTCTCAAAACGTGAGAGGGATGGTACCTTGGTAGTGGATGCACTTGGACATGATGGACATACTTTTGGGTTGCATCGCTATCAAGGAGCTTTGGTGGATCAACCACCATGCTAGGAGCTTTGGAGTTGGTAACAATTTCTAAACTCCTATTTCATTTATGTACATGCTTGTTCATTCATAATATTCATAGCATGTTCATATTTTAAGATTTTGTGTGCTTTATGTGGTAGTTACATGCTTAGATGTAGATTTGTCAAACTTGTATGTATACATATACAAATAGTGAACTACAATTGACTCATATATATAGTTGAACTTCATGCTCACTTGTATCCACTATAAGCATATGTATAGACTAGTTTTGATGATTCTCATTTATACATGCTTGGCCAATTTTTAATGCTTTACTTCATGTATATACATGTTCAATTCAAATCTAATAAATATACATGTATACCCGTGAGTCTCTTGCCTTTATGCAAACATCATTCATAGACTCTTTTAGATTTGGGATATGTATGTGTATTGTTAGGATTGGATTAATCATACATATACCATGAAGATTAGTGTTTTGATGAAAAATGATTTTTCGTGCTTTTGTTAAAAATGTGTCTTATGATCTTTTTGAGCTTAAATGTCTATTTTCATAAAAATGCTATTTACATGATTGTTTAACACTCACATTTCTTGTTAAAATCATTTATGAGCCTAATAGACCATGAGTGCTTAAATTTTTTATGTATTTAGTTATGTTTATGAAAAACATATGATTTGATGTATTTGAAGGATCTTTAACTAGTTTGTCAAAAATCTATTTATACTAGTTATCTATTCTTCAAATAGTTTTTGAGATTTACACATGATCCTACTTTACAATAATTTGGATAAATTATTTTGTATTCTCAAGATTTGATGATTCATGATTTGAATATTAGTTTAAGTGTTAGCTTTTGTCAACACTAGGATTTATACTTGTACATATCATGGGCCACAAATAAATCTATTTATATTTGTGCTTGAATGCTTATTTGAACCCATGAAATGTGCTTGTATTGCTTAGTTTTGATGATTCATACATCTTTAAACTTATATTCTCTCTTTGGATTTGATTTATGATCATGTGCTTTTCATTTCATGTATATGTGCATTTTGGCCAAACTTTAAGATATACATGTATACCTCTTGAGTCATTTGCCTTTCATGCAAATCTACATATATGGACTCAATTGCATTAGGGATATGTATGTATGCTTCTTGTGTTGACAAAATATACATATACCTTGAAATATAATTATTTTAAAATAAAGAAATTTTTGTGATGATTTTCATGCTTTCAAAAATTTATGTCTTAAAGGAATATTGAACTTTATTGCTATTTTTCATGATGCCATGTTCCACATAACACTAGTACACTCACTTCTTTTCAATATGGACTTTATGGATACTAGAGTGTTTTTAGTGCCTTGTGTTTCATTGATATTTCATGAAAAACTTTTGATTTATTCCTTGATTGAAGGATTCCGTACTAGTTGTTAAACACCTTCATTTAACTAGTTCGAATTCTTCATGTGGTAGATTATATGATATATACACTTAAGCTTAATTTTCAATTGGTATCATTGGATATTTTCAATTGGTATCAATTTGACCTCTTATGTATATACTCATATTTTTGCTTTCCCATATATGTATGTATCACCTTCAATTGATATTAGTTCTTCATACATATATATGATTTGTTGTGTGCTTGTATCTAAATGGACTTATATTTTTAAAGCACAAAGTTGTTAATGCTAAGCTTACTTCAAATCTTATTTATCTTCAAGCTTATGCATTGTATTTCATAATTGGTATCAAAATTCAAAATTTGGTTGTTCTACATTTGGTACCTTAAAAGAAAATATTATATTTTAAGATATTTCAAATTTTGTTTTCATAAGAAAATTTCAAATTTTTAATTTGTATTGCCTATATGCAAGGAGAGCTTAACATCTCTTCTACATATAGATCTTCTTGATTGATTTAGATTACCCCTCCTTGATTTCTTTATTTTTTGACAAAAAGGGGGAGAAAATTTGTTTGATGTATTTTACTTTGAACCCTTTGTTGATGATTGACAAAAAGGGGGAGAAGTATTTGTGTTTTTGTTTTGATATATATGCATGATTTCCTTGCTTAAGGGGGAGACGTATTTGTCCTTCTTACTTAAAGGGAATTAAGATTTGTATTTATGCATATGTGTTTTGATTTATGCAAATAGGAGTAAAAAGATTTTGATTTATGCTTGTTGCATCTCCATATTTGCATCCATATTCATGTGCTTCATGATCATATTTATTATTTACTTTGTATGCATGACTTAAGGGGGAGCTTCTTTGAAGCTTTACTTTAATCCATGCATATATAACGTCATGAGTTTTGTCATCATCAAAAAGGGGGAGATTGTTGGCCCAAAGGCCTATCACCCTAGTTTTGATGATGATCAACTCATGAAGTTATGATTACTAATGATCTTGTGTTTAATTAGTGACAGATTCATTATCAAGATCTTAGTAGGTGTGGAGCTTCAACAAAGGATTTAAAGTCAAGTTGGAAGCTAGCACCGGTTGATTCACGAGCCTATGCATCAAGATCACATTTAGAGATGAGCTCGGTGGATTGCATTTGGACCAAGTCAAGAAGATGAGAAGCCTTCAAGTGAAGACTTCAAGAGGATGAAGACTTGTGTCTAGGTATAAGATTTTGTTTTTGTTTTAGAGTAAAATGTAAAGGATAGATAGTTGGTGGATTGCTCAAGTATACCATGCACACACACTCTTGATAGAATTGTTTTCATAAAAGAATTTTTGTTTTAGAAAAGAATTTTAACCAAAAACCAAATTTGTATTTAAGTGGTTTTGATTTTTGGTATTTCATAGTTTACATATCTTATATCCAAAACCATGCTTAGAGCCTATTGTCAAAAACTAGATATGTCATCTTGATTGTGTAGTGGATCATATCCACACACACTATGCTTTAAAGTGTATCTTGTTTTTGTATTTGATGGAAATTTAGAAAAACATGTTGTTTTAGAAAAACAGTTTTTATTATGAGCTAATATTTCCAAGTTACAAAATAGACCAAAACATCTATAACATGTCTTGATTTTGTGCAAGCATGTTTGTTCTTCATAGTATATTGGTAAAACTATTTTTGTAGAATTTCTATGTATTTTTAGGATTTTATAAAAAGATTTTAAATCCTGTTTTCAGACCTGGACATTGGCTGACAGGCCAAGTCGGTCGACCGGATCGGTCGACCGATGTGCACAGCCTTGTGCACACTGCCAGCACAGTGGCCGGTCGACCGGGTCGGTCGACCGACCAGGAGAGCTTTTGCTCTCTGAAAATATCAGTCGACCGAGCCGGTCGACCGATAGAGAGTTTGCTCTCTGCTCCAGGAAGTCGGTCGACCGGGCCGGTCGACCGGAGGCTGCAACGGTCGGATTTTTGACCGTTGCCGGTCGACCGGGCCGGTCGACCGGTAGCTCTGACAGAACCCCAACGGCTCTATTTTCTGTCAGCCTATAAAAGGGGTCTTGTCAACTGTTTTTGGTAGAAGATTTTGGAGATTTCTAAGCCAGTTTTTCCTAGACATTTTCAGAAGTTTTCTCCACAAAATAGAGTGCAAATACTTCCCATCAAAAGGGATTTTATCAAGAGAGTGTAAAAGTGATTTCTTGTGTTTTTCACCATAGCTTTCTTTCCTTGATTTCTCACACTTCACTTGAGCATCCATTGAGCTATTCATCCTATAGGAAAGTGTTGTAGTGAGCTTTTGTAATTGGTGATCAAGTGTTAGATCACCAAAGAGATTTCCTTTGTATTTGAGGAGACGGGCAAGTGTGCTCGTTGGTGGTTAGAGTTCGGTTGTGAACTCTTGGTGGTTTGAGGTGCGGCCTCGGCGAGTCGGTGGACTTGCGTGTGTAAGGGACTTTGGAGTCCGAGAGCTTGTAGGTGTTGCGGCACCAAGGAGAGATCCGTTGGGGATCTTGCATAGTGGAAATCCTTCGTGTGTCGAAGGCGGGGATGTAGAGCAAGTGTGCTCGAACCTCGAAACAACCCTTTGTGTTTGCGATTGCTCACTCTTGCTCTCTTTCTCTTTTTGTCTCTATTTTATATCTTGCATTCAATTTATTGTGTTCATCTTATATATGCATGATATATTCCCTTGTGCTCATAATTGATATACATACTTGCTTGGGATTGTTGTTAACACTAGTATTCAACCAAGAGAGCCAACGCGGCACCTCAACCCATTCAAGGGGAATCTAGAGGAGCTTGTCCAGAGTCTCGCAAGGGGAATTCGGCAACACTCTTGTGTTATACATAAGTGTTTAATTAAAAGAAAGTTTAATTTGGTCATCTTAGTTTTAATTCCGCATTATTTGTTCATAAGTGACCATTAGATTAGCCATCACCTATTCACCCCCTCTCTAGGTGATCTTACAATTGGTATCAGAGCTAGTGCTCTTGATATTGGGTCTAACAACCTAAGAGTTAAAGATCCTCCTTTTAGGCTAATCACAATATTTTTGTACACACACACCTCACCATGGACTTCATGTCACCACCCACCTTTGATATTCTTAACATCCAAACTTGGAAGGTTAAGATGTCATTGTACCTCAAAGCCTTAGGAATTCATGCTTATCTTGCTACTACTAATAATGATTATTGTTCAAATAGCAAGTACATTGAGGCTAATGCAAAAGCCCTTCATGCTCTTAAATGTACCCTAAATGATGATTATTTATCTAGGGTTTCTAACATTGAATCGGCTTTTGTAGCTTGGAACATCATCACCTCCTTGGCGAAAAGGATCTATATTATGCCGGGAGCGATTCGGATGTTGGAAGCGACACCTCCAACAAGTGCTACATGGTCCAAGGGGATAACCCCCTTGAGGTAACTTCCGAATCCGAGGATGAGGATGCTACTATGTCATATGATGAGCTAAATTCATTTTGCCAATTATTGCTTGAGAGATATGACATAATTAAAAAGGAAAATAAAAATTTGAAAAAGGATATTGCTTGCATACATGTAGAAACATGACTCTTTTAGAAATAACATTGCATGTTTGGAAAAAGATAACAAGAATTTGAAAAAGAACATTGATTGCATGCATGTAGAAAATGATTCTTTTAGAAATAAACTTGCATGTTTAGAAAAAGAAAATAAAGATTTGAAAAATAAAAATGTTTCCTTACTTTCAAAATTGAATGATCTTTGTGAAGGGAACACTATTTTGAAGGATAAGATTGATTTGGTGGAAAAACAAAAGGAAATCGTTTTTCAAGAAAATAAATCTTTAAAAAGAAATTTTGTTGAAAAAGAAAAGGATAATGTTTTTCAAAAGAAAAAGAAAAATGATTCTTTATCTCACCATGCTTTACATGCCACAACTAATGAGATTAAGAATTTGAAAAATAAGATAGAAAATTTGAGCTCTAATTTGAGCACATGTGCATTCAATCATTCTAAGTTGGAATCTTTGTTTCAAAAGAAACAAGTTCCCCATGCTCATGCACATACACATCATGCTCATGCTTATGTTGCACATCACGATCACAATCACACTCATAAGCATCATGATAGGGTGTACACTTGTACACATTGTGGTCGCAAAGGCCATTTAGCAAAATATTGTTTTGATAAGAAGCATAACTTATATTTTGCTATGTCTAAAGGATTTTGGGTTCCTTATTATAAAGCTAACCCCAAAGGACCCAAGAAAATATGGGTACCAAAACCCCCACCTTTTGCTTGTGATGTAGGTGAGGGCTCTCTCAAAACGTGAGAGGGATGGTACCTTGGTAGTGGATGCACTTGGACATGATGGACATACTTTTGAGTTGCATCGCTATCAAGGAGCTTTGGTGGATCAACCACCATGCTAGGAGCTTTGGAGTTGGTAACAATTTCTAAACTCCTATTTCATTTATGTACATGCTTGTTCATTCATAATATTCATAGCATGTTCATATTTTAAGATTTTGTGTGCTTTATGTGGTAGTTACATGCTTAGATGTAGATTTGTCAAACTTGTATGTATACATATACAAATAGTGAACTACAATTGACTCATATATATAGTTGAACTTCATGCTCACTTGTATCCACTATAAGCATATGTATAGACTAGTTTTGATGATTCTCATTTATACATGCTTGGCCAATTTTTAATGCTTTACTTCATGTATATACATGTTCAATTCAAATCTAATAAATATACATGTATACCCGTGAGTCTCTTGCCTTTATGCAAACATCATTCATAAACTCTTTTAGATTTGGGATATGTATGTGTATTGTTAGGATTGGATTAATCATACATATACCATGAAGATTAGTGTTTTGATGAAAAATGATTTTTCGTGCTTTTGTTAAAATGTGTCTTATGATCTTTTTGAGCTTAAATGTCTATTTTCATAAAAATGCTATTTACATGATTGTTTAACACTCACATTTCTTGTTAAAATCATTTATGAGCCTAATAGACCATGAGTGCTTAAATTTTTTATGTATTTAGTTATGTTTATGAAAAACATATGATTTGATGTATTTGAAGGATCTTTAACTAGTTTGTCAAAAATCTATTTATACTAGTTATCTATTCTTCAAATAGTTTTTGAGATTTACACATGATCCTACTTTACAATAATTTGGATAAATTATTTTGTATTCTCAAGATTTGATGATTCATGATTTGAATATTAGTTTAAGTGTTAGCTTTTGTCAACACTAGGATTTATACTTGTACATATCATGGGCCACAAATAAATCTATTTATATTTGTGCTTGAATGCTTATTTGAACCCATGAAATGTGCTTGTATTGCTTAGTTTTGATGATTCATACATCTTTAAACTTATATTCTCTCTTTGGATTTGATTTATGATCATGTGCTTTTCATTTCATGTATATGTGCATTTGGCCAAACTTTAAGATATACATGTATACCTCTTGAGTCATTTGCCTTTCATGCAAATCTACATATACGGACTCAATTGCATTAGGGATATGTATGTATGCTTCTTGTGTTGACAAAATATACATATACCTTGAAATATAATTATTTTAAAATAAAGAAATTTTTGTGATGATTTTCATGCTTTCAAAAATTTATGTCTTAAAGGAATATTGAACTTTATTGCTATTTTTCATGATGCCATGTTCCACATAACACTAGTACACTCACTTCTTTTCAATATGGACTTTATGGATACTAGAGTGTTTTTAGTGCCTTGTGTTTCATTGATATTTCATGAAAAACTTTTGATTTATTCCTTGATTGAAGGATTCCGTACTAGTTGTTAAACACCTTCATTTAACTAGTTCGAATTCTTCATGTGGTAGATTATATGATATATACACTTAAGCTTAATTTTCAATTGGTATCATTGGATATTTTCAATTGGTATCAATTTGACCTCTTATGTATATACTCATATTTTTGCTTTCCCATATATGTATGTATCACCTTCAATTGATATTAGTTCTTCATACATATATATGATTTGTTGTGTGCTTGTATCTAAATGGACTTATATTTTTAAAGCACAAAGTTGTTAATGCTAAGCTTACTTCAAATCTTATTTATCTTCAAGCTTATGCATTGTATTTCATAATTGGTATCAAATTCAAAATTTGGTTGTTCTACATTTGGTACCTTAAAAGAAAATATTATATTTTAAGATATTTCAAAATTTTGTTTTCATAAGAAAATTTCAAATTTTAATTTGTATTGCCTATATGCAAGGAGAGCTTAACATCTCTTCTACATATAGATCTTCTTGATTGATTTAGATTACCCCTCCTTGATTTCTTTATTTTTTGACAAAAAGGGGGAGAAAATTTGTTTGATGTATTTTACTTTGAACCCTTTGTTGATGATTGACAAAAGGGGGAGAAGTATTTGTGTTTTTGTTTTGATATATATGCATGATTTCCTTGCTTAAGGGGGAGACGTATTTGTCCTTCTTACTTAAAGGGAATTAAGATTTGTATTTATGCATATGTGTTTTGATTTATGCAAATAGGAGTAAAAAGATTTTGATTTATGCTTGTTGCATCTCCATATTTGCATCCATATTCATGTGCTTCATGATCATATTTATTATTTACTTTGTATGCATGACTTAAGGGGGAGCTTGTTTGAAGCTTTACTTTAATCCATGCATATATAACGTCATGAGTTTTGTCATCATCAAAAAGGGGAGATTGTTGGCCCAAAGGCCTATCACCCTAGTTTTGATGATGATCAACTCATGAAGTTATGATTACTAATGATCTTGTGTTTAATTAGTGACAGATTCATTATCAAGATCTTAGTAGGTGTGGAGCTTCAACAAAGGATTTAAAGTCAAGTTGGAAGCTAGCACCGGTTGATTCACGAGCCTATGCATCAAGATCACATCTAGAGATGAGCTCGGTGGATTGCATTTGGACCAAGTCAAGAAGATGAGAAGCCTTCAAGTGAAGACTTCAAGAGGATGAAGACTTGTGTCTAGGTATAAGATTTTGTTTTTGTTTTAGAGTAAAATGTAAAGGATAGATAGTTGGTGGATTGCTCAAGTATACCATGCACACACACTCTTGATAGAATTGTTTTCATAAAAGAATTTTTGTTTTAGAAAAGAATTTTAACCAAAAACCAAATTTGTATTTAAGTGGTTTTGATTTTTGGTATTTCATAGTTTACATATCTTATATCCAAAACCATGCTTAGAGCCTATTGTCAAAAACTAGATATGTCATCTTGATTGTGTAGTGGATCATATCCACACACACTATGCTTTAAAGTGTATCTTGTTTTGTATTTGATGGAAATTTGGAAAAACATGTTGTTTTAGAAAAACAGTTTTTATTATGAGCTAATATTTTCAAGTTACAAAAATAGACCAAAACATCTATAACATGTCTTGATTTTGTGCAAGCATGTTTGTTCTTCATAGTATATTGGTAAAACTATTTTTGTAGAATTTCTATGTATTTTTAAGATTTTATAAAAAGATTTTAAATCCTGTTTTCAGACCTGGACATTGGCTGACAGGCCAAGTCGGTCGACCGGACCGGTCGACCGATGTGCACAGCCTTGTGCACACTGCCAGCACAGTGGCCGGTCGACCGGGTCGGTCGACCGACCAGGAGAGCTTTTGCTCTCTGGAAATATCAGTCGACCGAGCCGGTCGACCGATAGAGAGTTTGCTCTCTGCTCCAGGAAGTCGGTCGACCGGGCCGGTCGACCGGAGGCTGCAACGGTCGGATTTTTGACCGTTGCCGGTCGACCGGGCCGGTCGACCGGTAGCTCTGACAGAACCCCAACGGCTCTATTTTCTGTCAGCCTATAAAAGGGGGTCTTGTCAACTGTTTTTGGTAGAAGATTTTGGAGATTTCTAAGCCAGTTTTTCCTAGACATTTTCAGAAGTTTTCTCCACAAAATAGAGTGCAAATACTTCCCATCAAAAAGGGATTTTATCAAGAGAGTGTAAAAGTGATTTCTTGTGTTTTTCACCATAGCTTTCTTTCCTTGATTTCTCACACTTCACTTGAGCATCCATTGAGCTATTCATCCTATAGGAAAGTGTTGTAGTGAGCTTTTGTAATTGGTGATCAAGTGTTAGATCACCAAAGAGATTTCCTTTGTATTTGAGGAGACGGGCAAGTGTGCTCGTTGGTGGTTAGAGTTCGGTTGTGAACTCTTGGTGGTTTGAGGTGCGGCCTCGGCGAGTCGGTGGACTTGCGTGTGTAAGGGACTTTGGAGTCCGAGAGCTTGTAGGTGTTGCGGCACCAAGGAGAGATCCGTTGGGGATCTTGCATAGTGGAAATCCTTCGTGTGTCGAAGGCGGGGATGTAGAGCAAGTGTGCTCGAACCTCGAACAAACCCTTTGTGTTTGCGATTGCTCACTCTTGCTCTCTTTCTCTTTTTGTCTCTATTTTATATCTTGCATTCAATTTATTGTGTTCATCTTATATATGCATGATATATTCCCTTGTGCTCATAATTGATATACATACTTGCTTGGGATTGTTGTTAACACTAGTATTCAACCAAGAGAGCCAACGCGGCACCTCAACCCATTCAAGGGGAATCTAGAGGAGCTTGTCCAGAGCCTCGCAAGGGAATTCGGCAACACTCTTGTGTTATACATAAGTGTTTAATTAAAAGAAAGTTTAATTTGGTCATCTTAGTTTTAATTCCGCATTATTTGTTCATAAGTGACCATTAGATTAGCCATCACCTATTCACCCCCCCTCTAGGTGATCTTACAGAGAAGTTTCCACTTCAATGACTAATAGTACAAGATTACAAGAGAGACTAATTGATCCCCGCCGCACACCACCAACCCCCCCACCCCCACAATATCTCCCCTCTTATATCCATCTCACAAAGTAGAAACCAGGTCATCTTGTGCTACTAATCAAATTTATGTTCTGTTGTGGATCCTTACACGCAAAAGTTCTCTACTTTCAAGCTAATCTTCCATCCCAATCATTTATGATGATGGAAATGGTGATGGTGGAGGAGTGGTTTTTGGTCTCAATGAGGGAGGAGGTTGTGGTGGCAGAGTGCGAGGTGGCAGTGGCAACGGAGGAGATGTCAGGTTAGCTTCAGAGTTAGGATCAGTAAGGTTTAGTAAATGTTTTGACAGGACTTCAATTATGGCAAATGACTCCTAATGTAAGGAAATGGATTATCCTCTAGTGCATACTAACCCTTGTAAATACTTTAAAAAGTGTTTTTTTTTAATAAAAAAAGGAAGAAAGAAAAAGTATGATGCGCGGCAATGAAGTTATCATCAATTGCCCTAAGGAAAAGCCTTTGCTTTCATTGCCATGTTCTTACTCCTGATCAATGAATCTACGTTTCACGGCTAAAGTATCACGTGTAGAAAACAAGGAGAAGTCACGATAGAAATTAGAAACTTCCCCTCAAATCAAATCTAATGAAGAAGAAGGCAATAGTTTTCTCAACTCGTTTTTTCAATTCTTATGAAGCGAGGTTTTAGAATCGGCTTATATTCTCCAAAAAAATAAATTTTGAAAAAGAAAGGTTCCAGATTGAGCTTTTGATTTCCTCGTCTAGTCTTCATCTTTCCCCCAAACTTCTAGTTCCTAGTATTCCCGTGCCTTTCTTCGCACTTTATCAGAATTTCAGCTACAACCGATGCAAAGGTCAAACCTTTTTCCAATTTAAGAAGACCCATCGCATCGACCAACAGGGAATTATCCTTACTTGTCCCCGCAGAGGCGCACAAAAGAGAGGGAGAAAAAAGATAAAACATCATCGAGAAAAAGAAGGTGAAGATTGAGATCGAGAGCGTACCCGGAGAGGAGAGGGCGAAACGAAAAGGATGGATCGGGGCAAAACGAAACCCTAGAGCTAGAATTAGAGTTGAGGACTAGGCCGAGGGTGCCCAAACGAAATAATGAGGAATGGAAGGGGGCCAAATTAATATGATTTGATAAAGACACAGAATAGTCCATCAAACCAAACCAATAGGGACCATCCAATTCGGTGTACAGTCAATACACACTGGCCAAGTGAGGTCAAAGTGGCCCCGAGTTCTCCGATTCAAAGAAAACGAGACGTCTCTTCCCTCTACCATTACCACCTCATAATTGTATGCATAGATGCATCCTTCAATTATTTTTCCCCCCTTGGATCTAACTAAAAATACCTAAATACTACCTTAAATTGTATTTGGTCCCATTTTATCACTTTAATTAGGGGTAGAGCAGTCCCGCATTACTTTGTAGTTAGCTTATCCATTACGCTTTTGAATGATTTTAATCATACCTAGATCTTTAAATCCCGAATTCTGATTGGCTGAACTCTGTTGATCAGATGCCATGGGTCTTCTTAAATTGGGAAAGAAAAACAAAATTTCTACTGTCCCCCAAGTATTTGTATCCTTGTTGAGATCATTCAAGATCACCATATTCATGGGCTAGAGGACCAAATATATATGTGTAGTGGTCAATATCTGACCTGTATCAGAATGATGACACGTGTCTATATTGGGCCTGTTTGGTTAAGGGTGGAAGTGAGGAATGAGAAAGTGGTAATAATTCCCTTTGGAACTTGGGAATTGGTTAGTAAATTTTTCGGTGTTTGGATGTTGTTAGGAAGTGTGATTTGAAAAATGTTTTGTCTTTCTGATGTTTGGATGGTAATGTGAAACTAGAAGTGAAAAAGTTGACCATAAAGTTGACCATAAAATAATATTAAAATAAAAATTATTAAGAAAAATAAAAATAGGCTATAATTAGAATGCAAGTGAAATTTACATGATCAAAGAATTAACTGTTTTGTGCTACAACTTATTACAAATGAGATTTACATGACCACAAAATTAACTGTAGCACTCTGGAAGTGAGGAAATGATTGCGTAAAAGAGAAAAGAGAAAAGGAAAAGGGTTTTCTTATTTTCCTTTTCCGGTATTTGGATAGATAGGGAAGTGATCAATTATACTTTCCTATTTCCGTACTTCCGCTCGCTTCCTTGCAACCAAACAGTCCATTGTGAAAACGTCCGAGACAACAAGAGAGAAACGCCGAGTGGACTCGACAACAGGAGCGTGGAAGTGATTTACCACTAGAAAGTAATAAAGACTAATCACCATATAACACAAAAATATCAGATCTAACGAGGCTTAGCAAGAGTGCCTAAATCCACAGAGAGGAAGCGAGAAATTTTATTGAAAATAGAGAAAAAAATAACAAGAGTTAAAAGAATTCTCTCTCACACAATTCTCAATGGTGGAAACTTAATCTCTTCTTGACTTACCTTCAAAGGCCACCTCCTAGGAGTTTAAACTCCTAGGATCATTCTAGTCCAATACATATTTCATCAATACAAACATCTCCACCTCAGCGAAAGAAGAAAACTCGAATCCAACTCTAACTGAAAACAGAACCTGAAAAAGAAACTGGCAGAACCGTCATTAATTGACTATACCGATGTATAAGTCAACTAACTTGAGAGCCTCACTCTCTGTTGTAACACCAATCGACTATACTGCATGCATAAGTCAGCTAACATGGTCATAAATTGACTATACAAAGTATAAGTCGACTTATCCTGTAGACAACTCCTCGTGCATATCCGATCTTGATCTCTGAAGTTTGTATCGTCTCCACCTCAACCTGATTTCTTCACTAATGAATATGAGGCACCCAAAACGCTTCCAAGCTATCAGGTACTTCCCCCGAGAGATCCACAACTCTCTGAGTCCATCTTAGAGCCTCCGCCACTCTAGGTCATCCCTGAGCTACCCTCCGTCCTGAAGATACTCCCGATATAGAACCGCATTCTGCCATTCCGAGACATCTACCGCTGCGAGATCGTTACCACTCTAAAATTCCCACCTCCTCTGGGTCTTCTCTGGTCCGAGATCTTAGGTCCCAGCTCTGAACCTGAAGCTCCAACAACAGATCATCCACGATCTTCACTGATACTTATGCAACTTCCTCCTCTCTCACGTTCAGAACGTGTAACGCTCCTATCAGCGCGGTCAGTTATGAACAGTGACATATTTCATAACATGCAATCCTAATCGACCTGCACCAATGATCACAATCATTACAGCAAATTCGACACGTGCAGATCGTGCAATAACAATGGTTCCTCAATTCTGCCTCCACGCCAGCATCCACGTCAGGTATATATAATCATTCTTATCCTAAGAGAAGGGGGATTACTCTCCTAATCCTCTGAGCTCACACATCACACCACTACTCCAGGCAGTTCTCCTCTGCTAGTGCACCAACACGCCCGCAGTTATCCTTTGCGCGGTCTTCCCTTCCACCACTCCGGCAGTTATCCTCTGCTGGTCCTTCTTACGACGCCCGCAGTTGTCCTCTGCGCATCCACTATCCCGACAGTTGTCCTCTGTCGGTCTTTTCATTCAATTCCACCTACCGATTCTCACACTCGAGGGTCTTAGGCCAACCCCACACCAGTGCTCCTAACCTGAGAGGTGTTTTTTTTGTGTGTGTGCTCAGACATGTATCATCCGGGGAGCGCCTCAAATCACTTGTGATGGGTTCGATCCATGATAAACCGATTTTTATCCACCACAATATGTCTATAATTTTCTACTAAAATCTCTCTATTTTTTTCTTTTTTGAGGATATAAGATTGTGATAGAAAAATGATAATATAGTGGAATTTGAACCTTAATCCTCTTATGCATAACAGAAATATTTTAAGACTATGCTACAACAATGAATGCGAGAATTTTTTCCCCTTGCCTTTTTATTTTATTTTATTTTATTTTTTGACTACAAATAAATTTATTAGTTCGCAAATCAAACCTTTTGGTAAGTGCTAGCTAACATTAGGGTAAAAAAGAATCACACTGAAACATACAATATGGTAATAAAGAATAAATTAACAGTCATTAAATTATTAACAAATTACACTTGAAGTCACCTATAATATGAATATGGGTCTATTCAATGACCAAGTCTTAGCTCCAAATCCAACTCCGCCTTGTCCTCCTCCTCCTCCTCCTCCTCCACTCCACCTCCGACGCCCTTGCCATCACCACCATCTCCATGCAATAATCCTAATCCTAATCCCAATCCCAAGTGTAACTCCTCACCAAAAAGACTCAGTTCTCTCGCCCTGCGGGGATCGTCTCTGGTACAACTCCTCGCATATCGATTCCCGTACATAGAAGACGTAGAGTACTCACTAGGCAAGGACCCCCAGAGGCAGCCACAGAGCTCTTCGGAGGATTGAAACTCGATCGCATGTGCACCGGATACGGGTGATAATACCCATAATTCGCCTCTGACGCATCTTCAGGCCTCTTGGAGGAGGCAGAGGCAGCCTGGCTCGATTTCACCACACGAGTTCGGTCTCTGCGGTGAATGTTCATGTGGCCACCCAAGGCTTGTGCAGTAGAGAAGCCTCTCTTACAAAATATGCACTCATATGAGCGAGCTGTGCCTGCAGTAGCACTAGTATCATCAACATTCGCGTTCACGGTGGCTTGCTCAGGCGATTCTGCCTCATCGCTGGCAGCTTTCGATGCATCATCATTGTTGAGCTGGCCTTCTTCTTCCTCCATCGATCACAATTAGGGGGTCTCAATCCTCAGCAACAAATTAAGAGTTAGGTTAAGGGTTTGACGGACGTATGGATGATATAAGCTGGTATTAGTAGAAGATTATTAGCAGTTAATTATATATAATTATAGACGCACTGTTAAGGCCGGCAGAAGAAAAAGGGGCTCTCGTTTCATCATTGTATATGCAACTATATATTAACTAATTGTTAATTATATTTAAAAAAAAAAAAGGACTCCTGTCCTGTCTCCAGCTCGATAGCTCCGTTGCTTTCAACAAGGGCCTCCAGGCACTCAACACTTGGATTGCCCTTGCGCACTTGTGCCTAAATCCCATGGATTATTGTGTTTATTAATTTGGGGTGGCAGATTAATTAAGACCAGATCATCCCTTTCCCATTACTTGCAAAGAAAGATATTTGAACTAATCCATATGCCTTAATTAATTTTGTGTTTTGATGTCTCAAAGCCAGATAGTTAATCCTCTGACTAATGATTGCATGAGGGACAATAATTAAGCTCCAAATTCTGCATGCCATCAAATATGCATGCCTTCTATGTTGAAACTCTTGTTACTGCCAGAAGTTCTTTTTGACTACTGGTGTTAATAATGAATCTCTTACTTCGTGAGTTGTATTGTGATAAGAAATTAAGAATAATCTCCAGTTACAAAATTCATGAATTGATGGTGACCTCCCAATAAATGCATTGGGGGCTTACAGCTGCATATATGAAACTCTTATTTTCTCAAGAATATTGACGGTTAAAATAATTGAAGAAGGGGGGATCTGAATTGTTGTGATTATTGATGAGGGTAATGCCTAAATATATACATATAGAGAGATATAATTGATAAGGAAATCACACTCCTAATACAATACTAATATAATAGGTATTGTATTCTAATCTTAATATTACTTTAACATTGACAATGGAGTTGATGGAGGTTAGAAGATAGAACAGAAGACGTTGCAATAAGCGGGAGGGAGGGAGAAATTATTTAGTATATAATTAAGAAAGTGTTTTGATTAAAAGAGTGGATGGCAGAGTCTGTGGACAAGGACCAAGGCAATTTGGAAACCGCGTGAGTTAATCAGTCAAGATAGCAATAGCTTCTGTGTCTGGCGATCAATTAAACGGCCAAATTGATGGGGAGGGGAAATAATGTACTTGGTCTGCAGGACGGCAACCATGATTGCCACTAAGGCCTGCAATTCTCTACTATATTCCTATGATTTAAGGGCCGGGCCCTCATATTTGCATCTCAATCGCTTTTGTAATTTGGAGAGAAGAATGTTACGACTACAGGCTTGTACAGGAGTTTTGATTTGATTCATGTTCTATAAATTTGTCTGATTTATTTCAGAAAAATTTGTCTGATGTCTAGTGGTAGAATAGTACCCTGCCACGGTACAGACCGGGTTTGATTCCCGACTGGTGCACTTTTTCTTTGTTTTGTTTCTCTGTTCTCCTCCTCTTCCTCTTCTTCACCACCCCTTCTGTCTCACTCCCCTCATTATTTGCTATTTTCTTTCCTTGCTGCACAGTAACATCCATTTCTTGGGTGTATCCATTATCAGACCAAACGGTATGCATTAGGCAACTTAGGACAACACTGAAACTCGATAAACAGAATGAACTTGTTAGCATAGCTTGTACCCGATATACTACTATAGCTTTCCAAAGCCAAAGCATATTCCACACCCTGCAAGAAAATCTCATCTTCCCAAAAGATGCAGACACAGTTAATAGCATACGAGAGGCAATCAAATCAATCTCATTCAGACCATCCAGTAACCGGGTACCATACAAATCCACAGAGGTAGCAAGCCATTTCTTTTATGGCTGCCTCTACCAATGCGCAATTATTTCTTAGCCAAAACAAACCCCCAGCTGTCTGATCATGCGGATCAACAGGCCATTTATTTACACATAAGCCTCTCCAAACACAAAGTGCCTATTGCCAGAAATAGAAAAAGAATGGACAAAAGGTATTATGTTCTGTAACACGAGGAACACAAAGACCAATCCCACTTAACAGGATATACAATAACATCTTTAGATCTCACAGTTCTCCAGATGTCACTTCATAGGGGATGTAACACACGGTGATGCATTGTTGCAACAGTTCCACCTAAGCAGAGTTCACAGTATCATTAAGTTCTTAAAAGCTAAAAGATAGCAGCTTAATGTGATGGATGACCCCACATTGTTACTTGGTCAAGTAATATATGAACAAGAAAAGTGCCACGAAAGATGCCACGAGGGTAGCCATTCTGCGACTGGATTTAGTCTCAAACACCTGGTTGATGATGCCTTTTACATGATTAGCAGCATAAGAGAAATAGGGGATGGTACAATAATACATATGTTAGAAACTTATTACCATCTTGAAACGGTCCATAGTGCCAGAGAGAACACCCCTTGATGCATCCATGTCATTTCCCTAAATATAACAAAAGCAGTATCAGTTGGCAACTTATTCACCGTTAACATGCATGAGAGAGAGAGAGAGGGATAGGATGTACCATTCGGTCAAGTACACGGTTATGACTCTCAACCTCTTCATGTATATCACCAGTCAACTGCCAAACACCAATCATTTCCATCAATTTGTTGCAGTATATTCTAATAAAACAGCAACCAAAATCACAATCCAGTTTGTGCTGAGGACTCCATAGGATGAAGACATGGTTAAAGATAATAAAAGTACAGGTTCAATATTGACGATGAATAGAACTTTCCAAAGCTCTAGCAATGTTCCTCGCATTTTCTTCAACTTCACTAAGTAGCCTTATAGAGAGTAATCATTAACCTTTTATGATATTTTGACCCATCAAAGGAGTGTGATCTAGCCAAAAACATAGAGCTGCTGCATCAGCAATACATAGTTTGAGCCTATAGAAAAAATATAAGGTTCATTATGTAGTATAAATATAGGGTCTTTTCAATTATATATTTTCCCTATTCCTACAAAGGTGATGTACTATTTCTGTTCTATATAATAAGAAAGTCACCTAATTGAGGTATGTACCGTCTTCTCTCTACCTGTACAGAGGCCAATGACCAAAGTATAGGGAGAGTCCTTTGCATTAGAAAATAGGTTTTAAATCAACCACAAATCTAGTTATGTCCTTCAGTGAAACATCAAGAGTGTCCTGCTGGTTATTGCCTCGATACTTCCATGTTCTCATTCTTCTGCCTACAAACATTATTAGTCTCTCTCTTAAAGTCTATGTAGCACGGACACATCTATCATGGAGTCGTGTCGTGTAGGAAACGTGTCCGACACACGCGCCGAACACGTGTCGTGTGTATTTTTAAGAATTTGTAACGTGTCCTTTCAACGTTGTCGTGCCCGTGCAACATAACTTAAAGTAGCTTAAAAAAGGATTACATATTGACCACATACAATACAAAGACAGTTCATGGAGTAAAACTGTGCCCACAATTAGGCATGAAAATAAGATAGATTCTCAGAAACAGCAAACTGAAATTTAGTGTAAAAATGTATTTTACAAATTGGCTCGTAAAATAAGACAAAACTAAAAACATCTGGGGTTCTTTTAGTTAGTTCATATAAAATTTATTTACAAACTATCTCATGAAGTAAGAAAACATATTACTATTTTAGATTATGTCATGAGTAAAGTTTCTATAGCAACTCAGAAAAGTCTTGGATTATGTTCATGAGCAATTCTCAATAAAGATATGCTAAAGTTTTTGGAATTGCCACATTTAAGATCTAGCATATATCACCACTAAATCTTAAGGCTTTAAGCTTCTAAAATTCCAAAACAATGAACTTATGCGCCATGAATTATGAAACAAAGTCACTACCAAATGGTATAGCAATTATGCACATGAAAACCAATAGTCAATGTTTGACGAAGAGTCAATGCAAATGATTTCCCTTCAAAACTTCCATCGTGCATAGTGTGCAAGCAACAACAAATGTGACAAATCCATGCTCAATGCTTAAAGATGAACTACTCCTTTAGAGGTAGGAATAACAATCAAATTATATTCTCAAAATGAAAACATTACAACTACCGTCCAACAAGTTTGAGCCCGACACAACACGCATAAAATGGCGTGAAGAATCAGTTTGTATTTAACATAATCCATACACTTCAAATTTCAGTTTTAACATGTTGGATCCTTTGAAACTATTGAGGACACTTCAGGATGCTCATAGGAAGATCAAGTCACCATATCAATCAAGATAATATCACCTTTCCACTCAAATATTGGAACTTTGATATCATTTCCTAATTATGTTACAAAAGTCTAACTAATTTTATCTAAAACCATTGCTAATTGGTTGTGTTAAAATTCTTACATATAAAGACACATTTGCATACATGTCCATTAAATAAAGCCGTGTACAAGTGGCACATTTTAGGAAGGCTTCCATGTTGGACTAAATTATATATTTCAAGTAATATTGCTAGTCTTAACACGCATCATGAAAACTGAATTAAATGTTAAAATAGAATTGCCATGACTTGGTAGAATTCATATGCAGATGCTCCAGGGCAAAGATCGACACTAAAGAACCTTCATTATTAAATACATCTTCTGTCAATAGTCAAAACAAATTACCATTAGCAGGTCCAGTAAAACCACAAGGTTTTTCATGCCAGCAGATGTGAAAATAATAAAAAAAGCAGCAGCAGCAGCAGTAACAATAGGCAGTTAACTATTTACAAATAGTACAATGAAATCTATATACAGACAGTGTAGCGCTTGTGCTGCTAGCCTACCACTACCTTACAAGAGGAAAGAAAATCTATACCTAGTTTTCATAACACAACAACTAACCTTTAGCACAATGTTTATTTTGGTACACCAATTTATTAAAGTACAATCTCTGCAAGAATCCTTTTAGGCCTCGTTTGGCAACACAGTTTCTGAAACCGGGGTTACGGTCAAGTTAAAATGAAACTGGGGTTTGTAACCATACAAACCCAGTTTCTGAAATCATGGTTACTTTAAGTTGAAATGAGAAATCTACTCATAGTGGAGTTTCAATACTGCCAGTTTATAAGGTTTGGGGCCTCCAAACCCACGTTTCAGTAACTCTATTTTGACTCTCAAACAAGGCCCAGTTTCGGCAACTCCATTTTGGGGCCTAAAACTCTCCCAAACTGAGGTATGGGAAACTGAACCCTGTTGCCAAACGAGGCTTTAGAAAACTAGATAAAAAAATGATTTTTCTTTAAGAGCAACCAACTTAGGTTTTGCACACTTTGTTCAAAGTGAATAATTGTAAATGCAATCATTACCAAGATATAACCTACTCTTTTAAGAATATTGACTCTATCTTGCAGACCGTCTATAGCTCTCTCATTTTCATGCTCATCAATTTCAAGAGAAGAGTACGCTTGGATTCCACCTTCCTCAATTCCATCAAATAAAGCAGTTCTGTTGTTGCGATAGTCCCTGCAATCATCAATCCTCATAATTAAATACTAAGGAAAAAAATGCAAAGAAGCCAACTTCTAATGAAGCTAGATGAGCCTTAGGTTTAAAAAAAAGCTTGGACAAGACATGCCTTGACAGATCCATGCTTAAAATAGGTTTATTGTATGATAAGAGTGCGACCACACTCAATCCAACTTATGGGACATCAAAATCCATAAAAATGCAATTAAAATAATTAAAAGTCAAAGAAACACTCCAATAGTTTTGATGTTTTATCTTCAATGTTGAGATGTTTAGTATATTGATAATTTAAATTATGATATGATGGAACCATACACGTCTAAGTAATCCTTAGGGTACAATAATACAATATATCAGCAAACTTTAATCAAAACTAAACCAGCAAATGAGAATTAATATTACTTTCCTATAGTAAAACCTCTCCAAGTTCTGATCAAGACAATCAGATTCAATATTAGTATATTACATTCGTATAATAAACCTCTCCAGGTTCTGAAGCTTCCACTTCAAGGAGAAAGACTCTCCTGTTAGCACTTCCTCTTTTCCAGTTTCCACAAGTTTAACACAAAAGTTACTGTTCAGCTCAATTTCTAAGGAGATCCAAAGGCACCTAAATTTAAAGACGTATGCAGTTACACATGCATGCAGTTGGCTGCATCTAGCACATTTCCACGGTAGCAAGATAGGCAAACTTCTTTATTTTTTATTTTATTTAATTTATTTATTATTTATTTATTTTTTTTTATTTATTTTTTTTTTTGGGGGGTCCCTCTCTCTCATGCGTGTGTGTGGAAGTAAAAGGATTGAGTCCTTATCTTTTTTGACCAGGATCACAATTGTTTTAAGATGATGCAGATAACTATACTTGCAACAATTGACAGCCATAAAAAAAATGATAATTGAATAAGGCCAGGAAAATAAAATGATGGGCCTTTTTATTTTGAATTATGACTAATCCCAATGTTAGAGAAAAACAAAGACTTGGATGCCTAACAGTAGCTCAAGCTGCTTCAGGCTTCAGGCCTACGCTGCTCTAGGCACTAGGTGGTCCACCTGGGCGCTTAGACCTGCCCAACATTTTTTAGACACTGGCAAAATTATGTTCCCTTTCTTCCATTTAACATAGATCTGGTACATTGCAGTACCGCAACAGTTTCCTCATATGTTCACACTTTTGGCTGGAGAACAAACCTTCCAACTTTACCTAGGAAACAATGAACTAAGTGGAATCTTACAAATGACTTTGAACCAACATGGCTAATGTAGCATGTATAAAAAAAGGTTTTAGGTTAATCTGTTCAACTCACAGATTCACTATTACGCCTATCAATTTAGTGCATGGGTAGAGACCAAGAAGTGTTATACCATCTCACATTGTCATTTAAAGTATTACTTAGAACCGCTATCAGTTTTAAGTTCAAGCTATAATCCCATGTTCTACCTATATGAAGAAATCAGAGTATGATGTCCCCAAACTGTTACCAAGAGGATCTTAATTCTAAATAGGATTTGACACAATCTAAAATGGCAGGCGTCATCACTAAAACAAGAATATTTTTTATCATCCAATAATCCCAACAATCACATCAAATAAGTTGCAATATAGAACAAGCACAAAAATCAAAACTCAATTAATAGAAAAACGTTCGTGCAATCAAATTTAACGAATGAAAAGGAAAGATTAGATGTGCACCTTCTCGAATTCATGGCTCCAGCAGATCTTTCTTATTCCTTTTTCACCCCTTTCACAGCCTTGTGATCTAATTGGAAGGGGAAATAAAAGGAAATTTTAGAAGAATATACATTCGGCCTATGAAATTCGAATGCAATCAAACGAAAAAATAAGACAAAGGTATCAAGCAACCCTAACGCAAATCCTTGACAAGAATAAAAGAGTCGTTCAATAAATCGATAGATCGTTAAAGGAAACGGAAAGAGAAGCTTACCTTGTTACGATCTGGGCGAGCGATAGAAAAGGTAGGGCTTGGATTCTTCAGATCTGAGGGGTCGCGATCCTAATAAGGTCTGGGCCACAGTAGCCACCGACGAGCTGGTTCGAGAGTAATTGAGAGAGGAAGAGGGGAGGGCAGGTGGAGGGGCTCGCCGCAGTGGCCAAGGGCGATGCGAGCGGGGGGGATCTCTAGAGAGAGGAAGGGCGGTGGTCGATCGATCAATCGAGAGATGTTCCCTTCGCCTGAAAAGGGTGTTTTCTTTTCTTTTTCTTTTTGACCCCCTTTTCCCCCCTTTTTTATAAAAAATTGCTTCTCTGCGGACACGGTTATTTAAACTCGAAGTGACAAGGTATTTTAAAAAATTTTTAAACAATTTTAATTTCAAATGAAAATTTAAAATATAAAATTAACTTTTCAAATATTACATCCTATCAAAAAAAAAACTTTGACAAAAAATTTTATATTTGCAGTTTCATATTCTCACCACATGATAATATGGAAGACGATGTATTTTTATAGTTATCATCTTGTCCTTTCTTATCTGACAAGTGTCTAATAGAAAGTGTCGTGTGCGCGTTAATGCGCGTCACGAGCTACTCGCGTGGGCGGCTGTAGCTGACCTATATATCCATTATTCTCTATTTCAGTCCACCTAAAGCTGAGTCAGAATAATTGCACTGATAAAAGAAATTTTTGTAGAGATCTAACCAGTAGGAGCATTTAATTATCTGTATCGTGATTTTATATTGAGTGAACAGTTTCATCATTTTAGTTAATCTATTTTACTCTCAATATTTTTGACAAAATTTGTTTCTAAGATAGTGAATATTGATGGATAATTATGATAAAAAATATTGGAATTAGAGGAAAATTCAGTTGGACAAAAAAACAAATGTTGAACAAAAAAAACAAATGTTGGATGAAAAATTCTTACAGAGAATCAGGAAGGACTATTCCAGCTATTCTATATTGTTTCTCATGTTGGTCGTCCTGTTGCCACATCATCTCCCTCCCAAGTAAGACATTAAGTATTTTTCAAAGATAGTTTTAAAATATAAACTCAAAGAAATTTAGAAAGGCAACTGGAAGTAAAAGCTGGACATCATAAGTTGAAAAGAAGAAACTCCATGTTGTCCGCATGTAGCGCCGGAGGATCTGTAAAAGGTCTTGTTGGGTCATAAATATATCTCTCGAGGACTAAACAAATTGGTGCCTTTTTTTTGTCAATTGAGTTAGATCAAGGTAATAGTTGGACATAGGGGTGGCAAACGGGTCACGACCCGCCATACCCGACCCGACCCGACCCGGAGTTAGCGGGTCTGGGTTTGTGCTAATTGGGTTTGGGTCGTAATCGGGTCGACCCATCTGACCCGATTATTAAATGGGTCGGGTCGACCTGAACCCGCCACACCCGCTTGACCCGCCAGACCCAATTATTCTCTCTCCTCCTCGTCCTCCTCCCCTCCGATCTCCTCCACCACCACCACCGCCTCCTCCCCTTCAACTAAATTAAATTGTCAAAAAAATATGCGTGAGCCTAATTTCAAACCTGTGACCTCTAATGTATGAGTTTAGTGTGATGACCAACCATATCACCAAACAATTTACTAATATGGTGTAAAGAAATTGTTTTTAAGGCTTAATAATTGGGTCAAATGGGTCGGGTCGGGTCGACCCGATTAAGTCTGGGTCGGGTCTGGGTCTGAATTTTTGACCCGTATAATAATCGGGTCGGGTCGACCCTGTAAGTTCACCTAGAGGGGGGTGAATAGGTGATGGCTAATCTAATGGTCACTTAATGCCAAATAATGCAGAAGCTAAAAACAATTATGACCTAATTAAAACTCTTACACTAAACACCACGTATAACACAAGAGTGTAGCCGAATTCCCCGTGAAGGTCTCTGGACTAACTCCTCAAGATTCCCCTGGATATGGGTTGAGGTGCCGCGTTGGCTCTCTTGGTTAAATACAAGTGTTAGCAAGCAACCCAAGCAAGTATATCAATATGGCACACAACGTATATCAAGCATGAAAAGATAAACACAATATATAGCATGCAAGATATAAAGGAGACAAGAGAGAGAGAGAGTGAGCAATCGCAAACACAAGGGAATTGTTTCGAGGTTCGAGCACACTTGCTCTACATCCCTGCCTTCGACACACGAAGGATTTCCACTATGCAAGATCCCAAAGGATCTCTCCCCGGTGCCGCAACACCTACAAGCCCTCGGACTCCCTACTCCCGTACACACGCAAGCCCCACAAGCTTGCCGAGGTCGCACCTCAAATACGGAGTTCGCACCCGAACTCGAAACAACGCGGACATACACGTCCGCCTCCTCAAAGTACAAGAAATGATCTCTTGGTGATCTTAACACTTTGATCACCAATAAAAGCTCTCACTACAACACTCCTACAGGATGAGTATGTCTATGAATTGCTCAAGTGTTTGTGTGAGAAAACAAGGAAAGAGATGGTGGAAGAAAACTCAAAGAATCTCTTTAAAACACTCTTGATAAATATCTCCTTTTGATTGGAAATATTTGCTCTAAATCAAGTGGAGGAAAACCTCTAAATAGTTAGGAAAAAACTGGTGAAAACCCACTTGAAAATCTTAGCCGAAAACAATGACCAAACCCCCAAATATATAGGCTGCCAAAAACTAGCCGTTGGGGCCTGTCAGGCCTGCCGGTCGACCGGGTAGGCCGACCGCCAACGGTCAGAAATTCGACCGTTGGAGCCACGGTCGACCTCCCGGGTCGACCGAGCCACTGGAGCAGAGAGTAGAACTCTCTGTCGGTCGATCAGTACGGTCGGCCGAAATTTCCAGAGAGCAGAGCTCTCTGGAGCGGTCGACCGTCCGGTCGGCCGTACTCCAGTGCACAAAGGCGTGCACGTCTGTGCACGTCGGTCGACACAACCGGTCGACCGACTTCAGAGTTGTCGACTATAAAGGTAGTAAGTCGACTAGCTGAAGCCTGAAACAGAAAACTGGGATTTAAAACTTGATCTTTTTGGTTGAAATAAAATCCCATAAATACTTAGAAAATCTACAAAAATAGTTTTACCAATATACTTTGATAAACAAACATGCTTGCACAAAATCAAGGCATGTTATAAAAGATTGGACTATTTTTGTAACATGAAAATATTGGCTCAATTGAAAAACAGTATTTTTCTAAAACTTGTTTTCCAAACTTTGTTTTTCCAAAACATCTCCAAATACAAAAACAAGATATTGTAATTCATTTTAAGGCATAGTGCAAATGGATATGATCCAATACACAATCAAGATGAAATATCTATGTTTTTGACATTAAGTACTAAACTTGGTTTTGGTTAAAAGACATGTATATAGGAAATACCAAAAACCAAAATAGTATTTTTCCAAAATGAAAGTCTTTTCTAAACTGAAAATTATTTTATGAAAAGACAACTAAAACAAGAGTGTGTGTGCATGGTATACTTGAGCAATCCACCAACTACTCTATCCTTTACATTTTAATCTAAAACAAAATCTTACAAAAACAAACCTAGACACAAGTCTTGATCTTGAAGTCTTCCCTTGAAGTCTTCTCATCTTCTTGACTTGGTCCAAGCACGATCCAACGAGCTCAACTTTTGTGGTCTTGATGCATAGGCTCGTGAATCAACCGGTGCTAGCTCCAAAACTTGACTTTAAATCCTTTATTGAAGCTCCACACCTACTAAGATCTTGATAACAAATCTGTCACTAATTAAACACAAGATCATTAGTAAACATAACTACATGAGTTGATCATCATCAAAACTAGAGTGATGGGCCTTTGGGCCAACAATCTCCCCCTTTTTGATGATGACAAAACTCATGAAGTTATATATGCATGTATTAAAGTAAAGCTTCAAAGAAGCTCCCCCTTAACTCATGCATAACACAAAATAATAAATATATGCAATAAAACTCATAAACATGTATGCAAATGTATGGAGATAAAACAAATCAAATCTTTTTCTCCTATTTGCAAAACAAAATATATATGCATAATCATAAATTCTTCTCCCCCTTTAATAATAAAGTAAGGAAAACATGCATATAAACCTCAAATTCTTCTCCCCTTTTTGTCAATCATCAACAAAGGGGTTAAAGGAAAAGAAAATCATCAAATTTTTCTCCCCCTTTTGTCATAAACAAAGAGATCAATAAGGGGTGTAAGCAAATAAGTCAATTAAAGTTTATATGCGATATACATTCATGAAGAGGAAGACGCTAAGTTAGCTTCCCTACACATATGCATTACATGAAGAAGGGACATAACACATATTATGTAATGCATAAGAGGAGATGTGAAGCTCCCCCTACACACGTGTACCACATAAAGAAGAGTTGTTAAGCTCCTCAATATACAATACACTCAACATGAATCTATATGTAGAAGAGATGTTAAGCTCTCCTTGCATATAGGCAATACAAATAAAAATTTTGAATTTTTTCTTATAAAACAAAATTTTAAATTTTCTCAATAAAACAAATATTGAGAATTTTTCTTAAAATATTTATTTCTTATCATAAACAACTTTGTGCTTTAAACATGTAAAACAATTTTAACTCAAGCACAAATCAAATCATATATATATGTATGAAAAGAGTATATTGAAAATGATACATACATATATAAGAGAACAAAATATGAGTATATACAAAAAGAGTCATATTGATACCAATTGAAAATATCCAATGATACCAATAGAAAAATAAGTTTAAGTGTATACATCATATAATCTACCACATGAAGAACTCGAACTAGTTAAATGAAAATGTTTGAAAACTAGTACGGAATCCTTCAATCAAGGAATAAAATAAAAATGACAATAGAGCTCAATATTCCTTTAAATAAGACAATGTGAAAATTTTCATAAATTTTGAAAACATATAACTCACCACAAATTTTTTTTTAAAAAAAAAATTATATTTCAAGGTATATGTATGTTTTGACAACACAAAAAGTATACATACATATCCCTAAACACAATTGAGTCCATATATATAGATTTGCATGAAAGGCAAACGACTCAAGAGGTATACATGTATATCTTAAAGTTTGGCAAAATAAACATATACATGAAATGAAAGCACATGATCATAACACAAATACAAAATGGGAATACAAGTTTAAAAATGTAAGGATCATCAAAACTAGGCTATACTAGCGCACCAAATAGGCACAAATAAGCTAACAACCCCAACCATATATAGATTTATTTGTGACCCATAATATGTACAAGTATAAATCCTAGTGTTGACAAAAACTATCATTTAAACTAATATTCAATTCATGAAGCATCAAATCTTGAGAATACAAAAGAATTTGTCCATAAGATTAAAAAATAAGATCAGTGTATATCTTATAAACTAATTGAAGAATAAATAACTAGTATAAAATAGTTTTTGAATAACTAGTTAAAGATCCTTCAAAAACATCAAATCATATGTTTTTCATAAAACATAACTAAGTACATAAAGATTTAATCACTCATGGTCTATAAAGCTCAAAATGATCATGAAACTAAGTCATGACATAATAAATGAAGATGTGAGTGTTAAAAGATCATGTAAATAGTATTTTTATGAAAATAGTCATTTAAGCTCAAAAAGATCATAAGTTACATTTTAATAATGAAAGATCATTTTTCATTAAAACACTAATCTTCATGGTATATGTATGATTTATCCAAAACTAACAATACACATACATATCCCAAACATAAAAGAGTCTATCAAATGTATTTGCATGAAGGCAAGAGACTCACGGGTAAACATGTATATTTATTAGATTTGAATTAGAAATACATATACATGAAGTAAAATCATAAAATTTGGCAAAGCATGTATAAATGAGAGAATCATCAAAACTAGTCTATACATGTGCATATAGTGGGTACAAATGAGCATGAAGTGCAATCATATATATAAAACAAATGTAGCTCACTATTTGTACATGTATAATACAAGTTTTGATATAAACTACATCTAAGCATGTTTTTACCACATGAAGCACATAAAATCATAAAACATGAACATGCTATGAATATTATGAATGAACAAGCATGAACATAAATGAAATAGGAGTTTAGAGATTGTTACCAACTCCAAAGCTCCAAATATGGTGGTCATCCCACCAAAATCTCCTTGATAGCGATGCATCTATATATGTGTCCATCAAGTCCATGTGCATCCACCATCAAGGCACCAATCCTCTCACGTCGTGTGAGAGCCCTCACCTACATCAAATACACAAGGTGGGAGTTTTGGTACCATATTTTCTTGGGTCCTTTGGGGTTAGTCTTGTAAGGAACCCAAAAATTTTTATTAGCAAAATTAAAATGATTTAACCTATCATAACAAAATTTTGCTAAATGGCCTTTGCGGCCACAATATGTACATGTGTACACCTTAGTATGCTTATGTGAATGTGCATGATCGTGACGTGCAATATAAGCAAATGCATGATCATGATGTGCATGAATGTGTGGAGTTTGTTTCTTTGAAAATAAAGACTCCAACCTAGAATGATTAAAAGCACATGAGCTCAAGGTAGAGCTCAAACCATTCATTTTATTTTTCAAATCTTTAATCTCATTAGTGGTGGCATGTAAAGCATGATGAGATAAAGAATCATTTTTCTTTTTCTTTTTCGAAACAAAATCTTTTCTTTTTCACAAATTTTTCTTTTTAAAGACTTATTTTCTTGAAAAACAACTTCTTTTTGTTTTTCCATCAAATCAATTTATTTTTCAAAGTATTGTTTCCTTCACACAAATCATTCAATTTTGAAAGTAAGGAAACATTCTTATTTTTCAAATCTTCTTTTTCTCTTTCTAAGCATGCAATATTATTTCTAAATGAATCATTTCATTAAGCATGCAATCAAATTTCTTTTCAAATTTTTATTATTCTTTTTAAGCATGTCATATTTCTCAACCAATAATTGACAAAATGTAGAGAGCTCATCATATGACATGTTAACATCCTCATCCTCGGATTCGGTAGTTACCTCAAGGGGGTTATCCCCTTGGACTATATAGCACTTGTTGGAGACGTCACTTCCAACATCCGAGTCACTCCCCGCATAGTATTGATCATTTTTGCCAAGGGAGAGGAGGGTGTTCCAAACTACAAAAGCCAAATCAAGATTAGCAACCCTACATAAATAATCATCATTTAGGGTAGATCTTAAAGCATGTAGGGCTTTTACATTAGTCTCAATATTCTTACCATTTAAACAATATGCATTATTAGTGGTGGCAAGATAAACATGAATACCTAGGGCCTTAAGGTACATAGACATCTTAACCTTCCAAATTTGGATGTTAAGAATGTCAAAGGTGGGTGGTGACATGAAGTCCATGGTGTGTGTACAAAATATTGTGATTAGCTTAAAAAGAGGATCTTTAACTCTAGGTTGTAAGACTCAAATCAGAGTACCAAGCTCTGATACCAATTGTAAGTTCACCTAGAGGGGGGGTGAATAGGTGATGGCTAATCTAATGGTCACTTAATGCCAAATAATGCGGAAGCTAAAAATAATTATGACCTAATTAAAACTTTTACACTAAACACCACGTATAAACACAAGAGTGTAGCCGAATTCCCCGTGAAGGGCTCTGGACTAACTCCTCAAGATTCCCCTGGATATGGGTTGAGGTTTCGCGTTGGCTCTCTTGGTTAAATACAAGTGTTAGCAAGCAACCCAAGCAAGTATATCAATATGGCACACAATGTATATCAAGCATGAAAAGATAAACACAATATATAGCATGCAAGATATAAAGGAGACAAAGAGAGAGAGAGAGAGTGAGCAATCACAAACACAAGGGAATTGTTTTGAGGTTCGAGCACAATTGCTCTACATCCCCGCCTTCGACACACGAAGGATTTCCACTATGCAAGATCTCAATGGATCTCTCCCGGTGCCGTAACACCTACAAGCCCTTGGACTCCCTAGTCCCGTACACACGCAAGCCCCACAAGCTTGCCGAGGCCGCACCTCAAACACGGAGTTCGCACCCGAACTCGAAATAACGCGGACATACACGTCCGCCTCCTCAAAGTACAAGAAATGATCTCTTGGTGATCTTAACACTTTGATCACCAATAAAAGCTCTCACTACAACACTCCTATAGGATGAGTATGTCTATGAATTGCTCAAGTGTTTGTGTGAGAAAACAAGGAAAGAGATGGTGGAGGAAAACTCAAAGAATCTCTTTAAAACACTCTTGATAAATCTCTCCTTTTGATTGAAAATATTTGCTCTAAATCAAGTGGAGGAAAACCTCTAAATAGTTCAGGAAAAACTGGTGAAAACCCACTTGAAAATCTTAGCCCAAAACAATGACCAAACCCCCAAATATATAGGCTGCTAAAAACTAGCCGTTGGGGTCTATCAGGCCTGCCGGTCGACCGGGTAGGTCGACCGCCAATGGTCAGAAATCCGACCGTTGGAGCCACGGTCGATCTCCCGGGTCGACCGAGCCACTGGAGCAGAGAGTAGAACTCTCTGTCGGTCGACCAGTACGGTCGGCCAAAATTTCCAGAGAGCAGAGCTCTCTGGAGCGGTCGACCGTCCGGTCGGCCGTACTCCAGTGCACAAAGGCGTGCACGTCTCTGCACGTCGGTCGACTCAACCGGTCGACCGACTTCAGAGTTAGTCGACTATAAAGGTAGTAAGTCGACTAGCTGAAGCCTGAAACAGAAAACTGGGATTTAAAACTTGGTCTTTTTGATTGAAATAAAATCCCATAAATACTTAGAAAATCTACAAAAATAGTTTTACCAATATACTTTGATAAACAAACATGCTTGCACAAAATCAAGGCATGTTATAAAAGATTGGACTATTTTTGTAATATGGAAATATTGGCTCAATTGAAAAACAGTATTTTTCTAAAACTTGTTTTCCAAACTTTGTTTTTCCAAAACATCTCCAAATACAAAAACAAGATATTGTAATTTATTTTAAGGCATAGTGCAAATGGATATGATCCACTACACAATCAAGATGAAATATCTATGTTTTTGACATTAAGCACTAAACTTGGTTTTGATTAAAGACGTGTATATAGGAAATACCAAAAACCAAAATAGTATTTTTCCAAAATGAAAGTCTTTTCTAAACTAAAAATTGTTTTATGAAAAGACAACTAAAACAAGAGTGTGTGTGCATGGTATACTTGAGCAATCCACCAACTACTCTATCCTTTACATTTTAATCTAAAACAAAAGCTTACAAAAATAAATCTAGACACAAGTCTTGATCTTGAAGTCTTCCCTTGAAGTCTTCTCATCTTCTTGACTTGGTCCAAGCACGATCCAACGTGCTCAACTTTTGTGGTCTTGATGCATAGGCTCGTGAATCAACCGGTGCTAGCTCCAAAACTTGACTTTAAATCTTTTGTTGAAGCTCCACACCTACTAAGATCTTGATAACAAATCTGTCACTAATTAAACACAAGATCATTAGTAAACATAACTACATTAGTTGATCATCATCAAAACTAGAGTGATGGGTCTTTGGGCCAACAGACCCGACCCGATTATTATACGGGTGAGCAGTAATTGGGTTGGGTCGACCCGACCCGACCCAACCCAATTGCCACCCCTAGTTGGACATATAATTAAAAAATTGGACATATATCTTAAAGTTGGAGAAATAATTGTAGAATTAAACATAAACTGAATAAAATAGGCAGATTTAGAAGTACCACCTCATCATTAACAGTTGTAGAAAACGTTGCAAAGCCTCACGTTCCTCGGGATTGAGCTAGGCTATTGGGTCTCTATAACACCTCGTTCCCGGAGTACATACTCAGATATATATTCTGATTTTTCGCTTGCATTTATTCTATTTTTTTGTATTTATTTTATTATTGTTTGGTATCGGATCCATATTTTGTGGACCCTAAGCCTAGCCTGGGCCCAAGGCCAGACTCGTTTCATTTATTTATTTTATTTATTATTATTTTATTCATATTATTTTATTATTCTTTTTTTATTTCTCTTTTCTCTTTTTCCTTTCCTTTTTCCTTTTTTTCTCTTTTCTTTTTCTTCTCCAACCTTGCACATGCTTATCCCCCTTTCTCTTCACTTCTCTTCTTTCTTTTCTCCCCTTCTTCCTCTATCGTTCCCCCCTTCCTCTCTCTTCACTCTCTCTAAAAACTCTCTTTATATCTCTCTTTTCCCTTTCTCTTTCCTCTCTCTCTCTCTCCCCAAGCTCCACCTCTCTTCTCCACTCACCTCCCCTCCCGTTGCCGGCCAAGCTTCCCCACCAACCACCCACACCACCAAGCTGGCCACCCAAAGCCCCCACCACCTACACCTCAACCATCTCCACTACTACCCCCTCCAACGTCACCTCTATCTCCACCACCTCAATACCGCCATCATCTCCTTCCCCTCTCCCTTTCCTCCTCCACCTGCCAACACCCATGCCACCAATGCCACCACCCCTCCTCCTCGGCCACCTTTGGCCGCGCCGCCCACCACCAGACCACCACCACCCATCCCTCCTCTCTCCTTCCCCTCTATCTTTCTCTTCTTTCCTTTCCCTTCCCCTCTTTTCTCTCTCCATCGCCAGATGCCACGTCGCGCCATCTCCAGCCAACTCACGCCGCTGACCATCATCTGGCCACCGACGCTACTCCCTAGCCGGCCACACCCCCGGCCAGTCTCCCCCGTTAGCCCAAAGGCCCATCACTCTAGTTTTAATGATGACTAACTCATGTAGTTATAGTTAACTAATAATCTTGTGTTTATAAAGTTTCAGTTGTTGACCAAGATATTAGTAGGTGATTAGCTTCAACAAAGGAGTTTTGGAGCTAACACGTGTTGATTCAAGCGCCGCGCGTCAAGATCACATCTAGCACTCGGTTGGAGTCAAGCTCGTTGGATCGTGTTTAGATCGAGTCGACTTGGAGAAGGAGTTCTACAAGAAGAGAATTTAGTTCGTTGTGGCATTTCACCGAACACGTAGTATGCGTTACATGTTAGCTTTAATTTTACCGTGTAAAACGCATGCTAAAATCACAATAAAATTTTGTAGAACACCTAGGATATGCCTCCTAATTATCATGATTTTTAATTTATTTTTAGAAATTTATTTGCAATCAAAAAAAACTGGACTGTGCTATGCACTGCACTGCGCACAGCACAGTGCGGACCAGGCCAGACCCGAGTCTGGTCAGGCCAGACTGGCCAGGTCGGGCCAGACAAGATCCAACCTGGGTTGGTCGAGCCAGGCCAGGCCCAGCCTGGCCTGATCGGGCTCAGCCAGACCCGACTGGGTCTATGCTGGGCACAGACCCAGTCTGGGTCTGTGGATACAGACCCGAATTCGGGTCTGTTTTACAGACCCGGACCCGACCCAATATAAAAAAAAAAGAAAAAGAGAAAAAGAAAGAAAGGAAAAGAAAAAGAAAAGAAACAAATAAAATAAAAATAAGCAGAAAAATTATTATAGCATTTACTGTAGCAAACCAGACCCAAACCCATTACTGTAGCAACAGACCCATTACTGTAGCAACAGACCCGTTAAGCTTTTTATTTATTTTTATTGATTTTCAGGTTTATTTTAATTCAGAAAATTTCAGAAAATTCACAGAAAATTCCAAAAAATTCACAGAAAATCACAAACTAAATTTGAAACTCTATAAAATTATTTTGATATAATATCACTTAGAATAACATGAAATTAAATATTTTTGTAATTACTATTCAATGATATTTTATTTAAAGATGACTAATAAATTTCTAAATAGCACAAAAAGAATATGAAATTCATAATTCAGTAATATGTAAGTATTATACATCAATTTATTAGTTTATGCATGTAATTTAGTATGAAATTATGTTTTTAAATAGTTGCTATAAATTTAGAAATTAAATTATTTGAAAATATTAACCAACCAAAATTATAATAAATAGTAAAAAATATTATCACTTAACTTATCCCTGAATAAATAACATGTCAAGTCTCTAATTAATTCACGTAATATTTAGGCCACGAATTTACCCAGAGCCGGTTGCAGTTATAGGAATTCAGATTTCAACGACATCTGGCAAGTACACATACCCTCTCTCTCCTTTGTGTCCCTTTGTTAGTTTATAAATTCCTTTCCGATCTCAATTTTCATGTCCTTCTTTGAGCTCATGTATTGTAAGACATGCATGCATAGGATGTTTGATACATAAATAATAATTCAAGTATAACTATAAATTAGTAAATATTATACAAGTATGTTGACGTCACCCTATGTCATGATTCATATTTTATGATTATGTCTATATCCTAATACACTGGCATCACTTATACTATTATGCATTTGTCACTCATTGTTATCACCATGTTCTATTTTTCTCAAAATTTTGATAAGTAATGTAACTACTATTTGACACTGAATACTCTTGATACTGGTCCCTAATCCTATCACGCTGTCACACATTATCTTGCATTTACATTAATTAATAAAATTAACCAAGTCGGGGTTATTGGGGGGAGACTATAGCAGGGGAAATCCAGGAAGGTATGCTTCGAAGGGCGACCCCTTGTGGGTTTGGATGCCACACGTGATCTTGTTATTTATGCGCGCTCCTGTTATTACATGTTACATGATACCTGAGTACAGTAAACTGTTTCTCCCTACTATCAGGATCCACTAACGCATCACTTGTTTGATATGTAGTTGTCCTGTAGAATGGGGCACAGGACAGCTGCATTAGTTAGGATAATAAAACATACTAGACTTAGAATTATCATTTGTGACATGGATAATCTTGACTATATGATGTTTCTGGACTTGTCATATGATTCTTAACTTGTGATCTTGAGATCGTGTGACCTGATGATTATGATATATGACATTGCTCGTCCAGGGTGTTTCATGCTCATTATATACATGTCATAGTGTACATACATGACCTTATTTCACCTGACTGTTCTGTTACTCTCATTGGTATCTTACCTGTCAGTTTATATTACCGTCAGATTTATGATTTATTGATTCCAGTGCTCTACTTATATTGCCCTTTACTTTCACATTTTCATATTATTGTTTCCTCTTCTCGTGTGTGCACTTGCTGGTCCGCTTCTGACGGATCTTGATTTTTCAGCATCAGAGCTTGAGGAGACTGACAAGCCACTGTTCGAAGGAACCTAGAAAGATTACCAGGCGTGAGTCTGACGTCTCTTATCTTATATATTTTGGCATTTTTTCTTGTTATGATATCCCGATGCCAAAATTGTATCTTTTTTATTTCTGCTTTGTTATGTTTTCAATCTTGTATCCAGACAAAGACTATTTTAGATGTATGTCTTTTATGTGAAATGAAACTTCTGGTTGTCTTTTGTATATGTGTGCGAGAATTTGGCTCATTTACTGCAGCGTAAGATATTCACGAAAGAGATTTCCTTTTCGTGAGTACCTGCTGGCCATCGTCACGTACCCGCATTCTGTATTTTGAGAAGCGGGGCGTGACATGGTTTTGTTGGTATCAGAGCCAGTTTTATTTTAATTCCGCACCATATAAAGACAATCAGATTCACATATAAGAAAAAGCATCTATAATTGTCTGGATACACATCGTTACCCTAAACTTGTGCCTTAGATTCCCTTCTAAAACTATTCCCTATCTGTTCCAGACACTCATAGCTCGGAACAGAAATGTCCCCTTTTCCTCCCAACTCGACCCAACCTCAGAGAACACGGAGATCCTCCAAACTTTGAAACGCATGTTGGAATTGCAGCAGGATCAGAATGGTCTGCTTCGGGCTGGAGTAACGAGGGCTCAGGAGACTATGGAGCATGCTCTGATGGGGTTAAGCTCTGACCATGCGTCGACTAAGGTGGGGAACGTCTCGGATTTTCGAAGGTTGCACCTAAGTAACTTCTCAGGAAATGAGACACCACTAGAGGCGGAACAGTGGCCGATCAAGATAGAACAACTGCTGAATGCCGCAAAAATTTCTGAGGAAGACCGGGTCGATGTAGTGAGCATCCAACTTACTGACATCGCCCATATCTGGTGGACCGCTGAGATGGAAAGGCTGGCTCCACCCATCAGCTGGAAGACGTTCAGCGAAAGTTTCTTGGTAAAGTTCTTTCCAATGACTGCTAAAACAGAGATGGAGCGACAATTCATCAATTTGAATCAAGGAGGACGTACCGTGGATCAGTATGCCGCAGAATTTATCAGACTAAGTCGCTTTGCGCCATACATGGTGGCACAAGAAGGGGACCGTGCCAGGAGGTTTCTTCAGGTGCTGGATATCAATATTCAGAGCCATATTGCTGTACTCCCACTCAACACCTACGCCTAAGTTCTGGAGACAGTAAGGACTTAGGAGCAGATATTACAGCAAAAGAGAAGACTGCTAGGGCTTTCTCAGAAGCGCCCAATGACCCATATTCCTGGTAGATCCGGTGTCAGGCCCCCACCACCCAAGAGGCCTGCCCCATTTCCGGCACCTGCTCCCATAATAGCTCGGAAGGAGTTGGTCTGCACCTTCTGCCATCTGCCTGGTCATGCTTTGAAGGACTATAGACGGGCAAACCGCAAGTGCTTGGCCTGCGGGGCTAGTGATCATCAGCTCCGCGATTGTCCCAAGGCCAACAATTCCATCTTCAGAGGACCCATGTCATAGCAGGCCCCAACCCGCGCACAGCCCTGAGTTGCACTTTTAACCCAGCAGGAGATGTTCCTTAAAAGTAAGGGCAAGACGCCTCAGCAAGGCCGACCAGTGAAGAAGCAGGGTCGGGCCTACAATCTGACTTTAGAGGAAGCTGAAGTGGCTGATGGAGTCGTTGCAGGTACCATCTTAGTACAATCTATTCCTACACATGTTCTCTTCGATTCCGGGGCTACCCATTCTTTTATTTCTGCAAATTTTGTTGCTCGACACCACATTTCTTGTGATGATATGGTTAATCCCTGGAACATAGCCACGGAAGGTGGGATAGTTGTCTGTTCTAAGGAATATAGGAAGTCCCCTATAGTGATATGTTGTAGAGAGTTTCTAGCCGACCGATAGTCATAAACGACTATGGGTTTGACGTTGTCTTGGGTATGGACTGGTTGGGCACTTCCTATGCTCTCATTGACTGTAGGAAGAAGAAAGTTACTTTTCAGGTCCCCAGTCATCCAGAGTTTGAATTCCTTACTGGGGATGTAACTCTAGAGCAAGCCCAATTCAAGAGAGGCAATTGAAGGGGGTGCAAGAGTCCTTGAACTCTAAGAAGCAAGTTAATATACCTGAGGTGGTATGTGAATTTCTTGACATCTTTCCTGAGGATCTCCCCGAACTACCCCCTGTTCAAGAGATTGAATTTAGTATCAAAATCATGCCTGGAACAGCCCCTATTTCCAAGGCGCCGTACTGCATGGCTTCGATAGAACTAGCGGAACTAAAGAAGCAGATTCAAGATTTGCCCGATAAGGGGTTAATCCGACCGAGTGCTTCACCCTGGGGCGCTCCGGTCCTTTTAGTCAAGAAAAAGGATGGTAGCCAGCGACTATGCATTGATTACCGGGAGCTGAATCATGTCACAGTCAAGAATAAGTATCCCTTACCCCGAATTGATAATCTCTTCGATCAACTGGGTGGAGCCACAGTATTTTCTAAGCTAGATTTCCGTTCTGATTATTACCAAGTGCCGGTGAAGGCTGAGGATGTATCTAAGACTGCTTTTCGGATGCGATATGGACATTTCGAGTTCCTTGTTATGCCATTCGGAGTCACCAATGCTCCTGCGGTATTCATGGACTTGATGAATCGCGTCTTTGCTCCATACTTAGATCAATTTGTCAAGGTCTTCATTGATGATATCCTAATCTATTCCAAGACCAAAGAGGAGCACGCTGAGAACTTGAGGATTGTCCTACAAACTCTAAGAAAAGAGAAGTTATACGCAAAGCTTAGTAAATGCTTTTTTTGGCTAGACCATGTCTCATTCCTCGAGCATATCATACTGGGGATGGCATCTCGGTGGATCCATCCAAAGTAGAAGCTGTCAGAGATTGGCCAATTCCTAAGTCTGTCACAGAAGTGAGAAGTTTTCTTGGACTAGATAGCTACTATCATCGGTTTGTCCAAAATTTCTCCAAGATCACTGAGCCTCTAACCAAGCTTACTAGAAAGGAAGTGAAGTATCGGTGGACTGAGAAATGCCAGTTAGCATTCGAGGAACTGAAAGATCGATTGACGATAGCACCAGTTCTAGCAATTCCAGATGGATCTGGGGGGATGGTGATACATAGTGATGCTTCTGGGCGCGGCCTGGGTTGTGTGTTAATGCAACGAGGCAGACTGATATCATTCGCCTCAAGACAACTGAAGCCCCATGAGAGGAATTACCCAACTCATGATCTGGAACTGGCGGCGGTCATCTTCGCCCTTAAGGTGTGGAGACACTATCTTCTTGGGGAGCGTGTGGAGATATTCACAGATCATAAGAGTCTCAAGTACATTTTTACCAGAAGGAGCTCAACATGCGTCAGAGAAGATGGCTAGAGCTCATGACAAACTATGATATAGATCTGCAATGCCACCCCGGGAAGGTGAATGTAGTTCCTGATGCTCTCAGTAGGAAGCCCTCTTTCATGTTGATGACTCAACAGAAGGAGATGCAGGAAGAGATCCTTAGGTTAGACTTGGAGATCATTCTACCAGGAGATATTAGGAGACTCATGACCTTGGTGACTCAACCATCTCTGATCAAAAAGATCAAAAAGGTTCATAAGGAAGACCCTAAGTTGCAAAAGATCAGAGAAGAAGTGGAAGCCAGACTAAGGCAGGATATAATCATCCATGCAGATGGTTCACTTCGATTCGGAAGCAGACTCTATGTACCATCTGGGGAAGTTCAAAGGGAGTTGCTCTCTGAAGCTCACAGTTCCCCTTATTCGGTTCACCATGGGGGTACTAAAATGTACAGAGATCTCAAGCAACACTTTTGGTGGCACAGGATGAAGATAGCTCAATTCGTAGCCCGTTGCCTTGTATGCCAACAAGTCAAGGCGGAACACCAGAGGACGGCCGGGCTGCTACAACCACTCCCTATTCTTGAATGGAAGTGGGAGAATATCACTATGGACTTTGTTGTAGGCCTGCCTAGGAGTCCAAGAGGGAACAATGCTGTATGGGTGATCGTGAACCGACTCACTAAGAGTGCTCACTTTATATCTTTCAGAGTCGGACAGTCCACAGAAGCACTGGCAGAGAAGTACATGCAGGAAATAGTCAGACTGCATGGAGTCCCTGTTAGTATTGTTTCTGACAGAGACACTAGATTTGTGTCGCGTTTCTGGGATAGTCTCCAGAGGAGCTTAGGCAGCAAGTTAAAGTTCAGCACGACATTCCATCCTCAGACTGATGGCCAATCAGAAAGAACCATCCAGATTCTAGAGGATATGCATAGAGCATGTATACTGGACTTTAAGGGATCATGGGATAATCATCTGTATTTAGTGGAGTTCTTCTATAACAACAGCTATCAGGCTAGTATCCAGATGGCTCCATTTGAGGCACTCTATGGGAGGAAGTGTAGATCTCCTGTGTGCTGGGATGACATTGGTGAAAGAAAGCTGCTTGCCCATACCTGATTTTGCAAACAGTAGAGAAGGTGGCCAAGATCAAAAAACATATGAAAGTCGCTCAAGATCGTCAGAAGAAGTGGGTCGATGCTAAGAGAAGACCCTTAGAGTTTGCAGTAAGTGATCATGTATTTCTTAAGATCTCACCAACTTGAGGGGTCATTAGGTTCGGCTGCAGTGGGAAGTTAAGTCCCAGATACATTGGACGTTTTGACATCATTGAGCGAGTTGGAGAAGTAGCATGCCAGGTGGCCTTACCTCCAGCACTAGATGGTGTTCATGACGTATTCCACATCTCTCAATTAAGGAAGTACGTTCAGGACGACCAACATATCCTAGACTATTCAGATCTGAAATTGAACTACGATCTATCCTATGAGGCTCAACCAATCCGCATTATCGACAAGAACGAGAAGTTCTGAAGAACAAGACCATTCCTCTGGTACTGGTGTCTTGGGATCCAAAATCTCCTGGGGATTCCACCTGGGAACGGGAAGATGAGATCAGAGCTAAATATCCTCATCTCTTCTCAGGTAACTTATCTCACTTCTAGCTATCTATTCATCATCTTATAGCTTAGAATACTCTTCTCCTTGTTTACTTTTGAATTTCGAGGACGAAATTTTTTATAAGGTGGGTAGGATTGTAACCCTCTGTTCCCAATATACGTATGTCAATACTGGTATCTGATGCTGATTTAATCATCTTGGTAGCTGGGTTGAGGCTATCTCAACTCAAGTCAAGATATTATTTTCCATCATTTTGAATTTTTCGAGATTTTTGGAAAATTTTTGGGATTTATTGGAGAAGGCTCTTAATTCGGAGTCGATCGGTGCCACGACTGACTCCGGGATTTTTAATTAACAATCGGGGATGAATTTTTGAGATTTGACTTCACAACAATGTTCAGGATGATATCATTTATTTTTGAGAATTTTTGAGAATTTTTCTGAATTAATAGAGTTTAATCCTATAAAATAATGCATAAATGTTTATTCAAAAAAAAAAAATGAAATTAAAATAAAATAAAATAAAAATTAAAAAAAAACTCGCATCTGTAGCAGGTTTCGAGCCCGTGACCCAGTAGAAAGGAAATGAATGCACCAACCAGGGTTCCTTCTTGGATTTTGGTGTGTAAAAGTAAACATAATTTATTTAACCTATATCCTTTTACCCCTTTATTTTCTCAATATTGAAAAAAATCAAAGCACCAGATTACTCATTCTCAGATTCAAACCCATAGCCACCGCCCACAATCCTAACACCCAGACCACTTTGCCACATTAGTGTGTGCACTAAAAGCCCATGTCTAAATATTTACACCTTCCGTCTACTCCCCCCATCTTCTCCAACTTCCCCCACTCTCTTTAACTTCTCCTACACTTTCTCCCCCTCATTCTCACTCACCCAAACTGAACCTACTACTCCTCTCATGTAGCCTAACTCTCAGGGGGCTTAGGGGTGTGTGTGGTGCCTATAAAAAGGACATCTCACTATCTCAAGTCACTTGCAAAACTCAAACTTCTCTTTCTTTCTTCCACTACAATATCTCTTCCTCTTTCAAATTTGGCGAGATTCTGAAGTTCTGGACGAGGAGAAGAAGATTCAGACTGAAAGGAAGCGTTCCAAATATTTTATTTTGCATTTTTGTAGAATTTAATTCGTTGTGGCATTTCACCGAACACGTAGTATACGTTACATGTTAGCTTTAATTTTACCTTGTAAAACGCATGCTAAAATCACAATAAAATTTTTAGAATACCTAGGATATGCCTCCTAATTATCATAATTTTTAATTATTTTTAGAAATTTATTTGCAATAAAAAAACACTGGACTGTGCTGTGCACTGCACTGTGCACAGCACAGTGCAGACCAGGCTAGGTCTGGCCTGAGCCAGACCAGACCCGAGTCTGGTCAGGCCAGACTAGGCCCAGCCTGGCCAGGTCAGGCCAGACCAGACCCAACCTGGGTCTGGTAGAGCCAGGCCAGGCCCAGCCTGGCCTGGTCGGGCTCAGCCAAACCCGACTGGGCTGTGCTGGGCACAGACCCAGTCTGGGTCTGTGGATACAGACCCAGGTTCGGGTCTGTTTTACAGACCTGAACCCGACCCATTATAAAAAAAAAGAAAAAAAGAAAAAGAGAAAAAGAAAGAAAGGAAAAAAGAAAAAGGAAAGGAAAAGAAAAGAAACAAATAAAATAAAAATAAGCAGAAAAATTATTGTAGCATTTACTGTAGCAAACCAGACCCAAACCCATTACTGTAGCAACAGACCCGTTACTGTAGCAACAGACCCGTTAAGCTTTTTATTTATTTTTATTGATTTTTAGGTTTATTTAATTCATAAAATTCACAGAAAATTTCAGAAAATTCACAGAAAATAACAAACTAAATTTGAAACTCTATAAAATTATTTTGATATAATATCACTTAGAATAACATGAAATTAAATATTTTTGTAATTACTATTCAATGATATTTTATTAAAAAATGACCAATAAATTTCTAAATAGCACAAAAAGAAAATGAAATTTATAATTCAGTAATATGTAAATATTATACATCAATATATTAGTTTATGCATGTATTTTAGTATGAAATTATGTTTTTAAATAGTTGCTATAAATTTAGAAATTAAATTATTTGAAAATATTAACCAACCAAAATTATAATAAATAGTAAAAAATATTATCACTTAACTTATCCCTGATAAATAACATGTCAAGTCTCTAATTAATTCACGTAATATTTAGACCGCGAATTTTACCCAGAGCGGTTGCAGTTATAGGAATTCAGATTTCAACGACATCAGGCAAGTACACATACCCTCTCTCTCCTTTGTGTCCCTTTGTTAGTTTATAAATTCCTTTCCGATCTTATTTTCATGTCCTTTGATCTCATGTATTGTAAGACATGCATGCATAGGATGTTTGATACATAAATACTCATTCAAGTATAACTATAAATTAGTAAATATTGTACAAGTACGTTGACGTCACCCTATGTCATGATTCATATTTTATGATTATGTCTATATCCTAATACACTGACATTACTTATACTATTATGCATTTGTCACTCATTGTTATCACCATGTTCTATTTTTCTCAAAATTTTGATATGTAATGTAACTACTATTTGACACTAAATACTCTTGATACTGGTCCCTAATCCTGTCACCCTGAGTCACACATTATCTTGTATTTACATTAATTAATAAAATTAACCAAGTCGGGGTTATTGGGGGAGACTATAGCAGGGGAAATTCAGGGAGGTGTGCTTGGAAGGGCGACCCCTTGTGGGTTTGGATGCCACACGTGATCTTGTTATTTATGCGCGCTCCTGTTATTACATGTTACATGATACCTGAGTACAGTAAACTGTTTCTCCCTACTATCAGGATCCACTAACGCATCACTTGTTTGATATGTAGTTGTCCTGTGGGATGGGGCACAGGACAGCTGCATTAGTTAGGATAATAAAACATACTTGACTTAGAATTATCATTTGTGACATGGATAATCTTGACAACATGATGTTCCTGGACTTGCCATATGATTCTTAACTTGTGATCTTGAGATCGTGTGACTTGATGATTATGATATATGACATTACTCGTCCAGGGTGCTTCATGCTCATTATATACATGTCATAGTGTACATACATGACCTTATTTCACCTGACTTTTCTATTACTCTCATTGGTATCTTACCTGTCAGTTTATATTACCGTCAGATTTATGATTCATTGATTCCAGTGCTCTAGTTATATTGCCCTTTACTTTCACATTTTCATATTATTGTTTCCTCTTCTCGTGTGTGCACTTGCTGGTCCGCTTCTGACGGACCTTGATTTTTCAGTATCAGAGCTTGAAGAGACTGACGAGCCACTGTTCGAAGGAACCCAGGAAGATTACCAGGCGTGAGTCCGACGTCTCTTATCTTATGTATTTTGGCATTTGTCTTATTATGATATCCCGATGCCAAAATTGTATCTTCTTTTATTTCTGCTTGTTATGTTTTCAATCTTGTATCCAGACAAAGACTATTTTAGATGTATGTCTTTTATGTGAAATGAAACTTCTGATTGTCTTTTGTATATGTGGGGAGAATTTGGCTCATTTACTACAGCGTAAGGTATTCACGAAAGAGATTTCCTTCTTCGTGAGTATTTGCTGGCCATCGTCACGTTCCCGTATTCTGTATTTTAGGAAGCGGGGCGTGACAGATTCATACCGGTTCGTACGGTGAAGACCAGATGGCGATTCAGTTCTGAAACCGCATCATTTCATGTGAGTGTTTGCTCTTATATTATTTCTTTATTTATCGTTGTCGGTAGTGTATATATATGTTACTTGTTTTATTTCATGTGACCATCTGCTTTATTATACTAGTATGATTATCCGTATCATTTCATGAGGTACCAGTAAGTGTTCACTTTGATTATATAGCTGACCTGAGTGCCTATCAGTATCATTTCATGTGTTAGTTGTTCGACGTTATTGGCCTAGGACTAGTTGTGGTATAACCTTAAACTGTGACTTATTTCGATCTATAGATTGACTGATCTAGTTCATATTTGAGGACAGATAGCATCACTTATGTGTAATATTTATCGGACAATTATTTGGTAAATTGGAACTTGCATAATAATTACTTGTTGATTTATTGGTGAGTCGATGAGGCCTAAATTATCAGGTATCAGTTTCTTATATGTTTAGTGGTATTTGGAATTACTGAGTAGTTCTTGATGTTACCTTATTGATATTGAGCATCAAATGTATATGGACTTTGGATCTTAGTATTGAGATATTGGACTTATGTCATTTCATGTGGAACCCTTTCGAGTTCAGATTTAGTTGTAATAAATTTAAGGATGTAACTGGATTGATCTTGAGATTGAGTGAATCTATATATGTCATTATTTAGAATTAGAGTTGATCTTGTGTTTGTTTCAAAAGATTTTGATCAGTATTCTGATGAGATAGATGTATTTGGATTTATAGTTGTGAGTATTCTCGGTTCTCCCCCTAATTGTACTGTTTGAGTTTGATGGTCTTGTTGGTGTTGATTATTAGACGTTGAGGCGTCTTAAATTCCATATTACTTGAGGATGTTCTACTCTTTATTCATTCCGGTATCCGTTGACCTAGTTAATCTCGAGGATATATATTCAGTGCTTCATGATTTGTTCTTCATTACTTCAGTCATTGGAGATAGAATGAGAATGATTTCATTGATATTGGTGCCCATATTATATGTTCAGAGTTTTATGATAAGCTATTGATTGACCGACTTATTGGTGACTTAGAGGGAGGATATGTCGATGACTTTGAAAATCTGAGTTGATTGTATATTTCGCCTGAATTATTTTGTTCATGCCGGCATGTCATTACTCATCCTGAATATCATGATTTACCTGAAAAACTGACTGATTATACTTGACATCTACCCGATAACTATATTGTCCATTTTACCATAGTTACTTGAAAAATATTGTTACATGGTAACAACACTCTCCTCTTTACTTGCTACATATCCTAATATACTGGTATTCTGATCACTCACGTTGATGTTGTAATTGTTGCCCTGATTGAGTTATCCCAATAATCTAGGTAACTTGTACATTAAATGATCTTGATAATCTAAATAACATGATCATTAAACAACTTACACTGGGATTGAGAAAATTGATGGAGGAGATAATATCTGTACTTTGGGTGGACCTAAGATATAGGTTGCGCGGCCGAAAGAGGGTTCCATTGTAGGGCTCACGTGGGGTGATTGACACCTCAGTCATGTTCCTATTCTTGTTCATGTTATACATGTTATATATGTTACCTGACTACCTTGCGGAAGGGCCTGGTTCAGCGCCAGGAGCCTGGGTCGTGATTCCGGGTATGTACGGGACCCATTTAAAGTACAGATAATGTTTCCAACCGATCAGTTTCAATAACTTAGGATCTCGATTAACACGTGTGATAGATGTAGTATGGGATGCGCCTATCACAAGTGGCAATTGATGTTCACTCTAATAATAATAATAATAAACTATTCATAATGTAATGTGATTGATTGTAGACACCTGAGACATAAATGATATGATAGACATCAGATTATACTCATGACCTGATGTACACCTCACTATAGCACTAACTGGCTTATTTACTGTCCATTTACGTTTGCATATTATTTTCATTTTATTTCAGTATATATTTTCATGAGTCTGCTCACTTTATATGCTGCACCTTTCCCTTTATTCTTACATAATCACTAGGAGTTTTGACTTTCTAAATTTACATATCCAAATTTGTAGTTATTTATTACTGATCAGGTATTTGGAGAGGCTCACAAACATCTTTAGGAACTGGAGTTCTCTTACTTGATCATCCTTTCTCGGTATTCTCTTACTCTTCTTATTCTGATTACTTTTATTATTTTATGCATTGGACTCACGCTTGTTCTATTCTCCTATTCATCTGTTAAAATGTGTGCTCATTTATATGTTATTGCAGTGATATCGATCTTATTTAGTAGATTTTATAAGTTGTTCAGATTATTTTTGGCTTGGCGTGTATACGTGGGGTATTCTCCTCGCGTATATATGTTGCTAACTCTCATCGCGACTCTATTTTTACGTATTTTGAGAAGTGGAGCGTGACACTAAGAGATTTCATTATGTTAAAGATGGTGTTTGTTCATGTGAGATTATTGGTGATGTAACCCCCTGTTGCTGAAGTTCATACAATTTTACGTCAATGACATTGATGTAAAACCTTTTTTCTCGATATTATATTTCTTTTTCAATTTCTATTATGTTTCCTAAAGTGTTAGAGGATTAATGAAACCTCAAGAGATCAAGTTTAGATCATCACTTTTTCTTGTATCATTTTCTTATGTTCAGTCACCCTTCGTAATTGATTGACTGCATGTTGGTGTCGATTGCACGGATTGAAGGTTGAAACAGTGGCGGATGGAACAATGGAAGCATCATTATATATGATTCAGTTTATGCTGAAGGCAGCTCACTTGTGGATAACAGCAGTACAGCTAAAACTTTTCTTGTAGATTACTGCAAGTCCATCCTCTGTGTTGATATCATGCATCTAATTGATATACATGCATAAGAGTTATTTTCCTTATGTATTTTGCTGAGCTGAGAATAGCATGCTTTTTCCTTTTTCTTCTGAAAAATGTGTGGTTGAACTGCTATCCCATAAGCTATGCTAGTAAACTGTCCATACATGAATTTCTCACTATCTTGCTGAGGTGACTAAGAGCTGGCAAACATTGTGTGCGCTCGCTCTAATTTAATGGAGTAAACATATATTAATTTGTTTGCCAGAATTCTCATGTGGAGGTTGCAATTCAAATGCAAAGACCATGCTGTTTTTTCAATCCAAGTCCCCGCAATAAATTTTGTCTGTACAATAGAAACAAAAAAAAAAAAAAAAAAAATAATAAAATAATAAAAAGGCTCCATTCAAACACTGCTTTAATTGGGTTTATGTCACCCTTTGAAGATCAACACGAACCACCGAACTCTTGTCTGCTAAATTATTAAACAAGGGCAACGCACCCTTCCCTGATAATTTTTACTAATAATATTTGGGGATGTATCAAACAATCAGTTTCAGTTTCAGTTCATTTTGGCCCTTTGTGATGTTGATGAAAGGACTCCGTCACCGGGAGGTGATTGTAACCCTCATTCACCTCTTCTCACCTGAAACTGAAAGAAAAGCTACATTAATCACAAAAGACAATCTTAAAGTGCGGCGTTCGGCGGAGAATATACACATAGTTTATACATAAAAGAAATCACCCCTCCACCATCCAACGTAGACTCTTTTAGGTTGAAAAAGAACTAATTATTATCATCATCTTATGTGAACCAAAACAAACTTAATAGCTATAGAGCCAGTACACGTTCACTTCTTCAATCTACAATTAATACATTGCTCCCTTCAAACCCTACACTCATACCTTCCATGTTTCCCCCAATAAAGCCTATATATGGTGGTAGCTAGCTAGCTGTCTCCTCCTCCTGAGTCCTGGAACTACTATCTCCCTCATCTCCTTGTGCTTGGCATTGTTTATATCTCTTGGGATGGCCAACCCTAACTCTGGCCCTGGCTCTAGCTCTGGCTCGCCCTGTGGCGCATGCAAGTTCTTACGTCGCAAGTGCGTCCCGGATTGTATCTTTGCACCATACTTTGGGTGTGAGCAGGGAGCAGCCAGGTTTGCGGCGATCCACAAGATATTCGGTGCCAGCAACGTATCCAAGTTGTTGCTGCATGTGCCGGTTCCAGACAGGTGCGAGGCCGTGGTCACCATTGCCTACGAGGCTCAGGCCAGAATCAGAGATCCAGTCTACGGTTGCGTTGCACATATCTTTGCTCTCCAACAACAGGCAAGTGTTGTATACAGGCACTATATGCATATTCTTAAATTTACAGTGCATATTGGGGAGTGTATCCCAATTGAGTCGTTGGATTTTGATAGGTTGCAATGTTGCAAGCGCAATTGATGCAAGTGAGGGCTCAGTTAGCTCATGGGATGGTAACATCTCGGCCCTTTGTCGATCAGTGGCAACGGAACATGGAAACTGACTCGACTCTCCAAGCGTACACAAATTTACAGTCCATGTCTCCGCAGAGCTCGCTCGAGAGCAGCTTGGATGGGCTCTTGGTGCAAGAGATGTACTGCAACGAGGAGATCCCTGCACAAGCTTGCACGAAGAAGAGAGCACCACACAACGAGGTGGGAGAGCTCCAAGCTTTGGCTCTAAAGATGATGAGGAGCTAATCTTTTCCTTCGTTTTGTAAATATAATTAAGCGCGTCTCAAGATGGTGTTTGGTCAAGTGTTCAAGTGAATTTTGAACAAAAGGACATGATCATAATATATAATTATATACTTGTGTGTTTGTGTGTGTCAAAAACTCCCCGGTTAAAGCTTTTTCCATATTTGCCATTCAGAGATGTAACTGTAGTAGTATTTTGAACAATTAGTGGAGCAAAGATGAGCACATTCTGCTCTGTGTTGAGATGAATTAATTCAAAAAGTGTCTCTTCACCCCCCCCCCCCCCTGGAGGATGCAAGACAATGAGCAATTTGAACTTTGAACAACTAATTGTACTTTAATGTTTTCTTGTGGAATAAAAATTGATAATGATTGATGAAGTTCCTTCTAGATATCAGTACCCTTCATAAGGCTCCAATGTTTTGAGTCCTTGTGTGGCATTATTAGCTCTGGCAGGGACTCGATTTGCATTTGCAAATGATGATGGTATACTACATAAATAATAGGATTAATTAGGAGCTAAATGTGGCTTGTACAAGGTTGTTGCATAATTGTGATGGCTCACTGGCATGTGCCATTTTTTACATATATATTTTTGCTAACATATACATTTCCTTTGCCATATATTGACCCTACTATGTTTTATGAGAAATTTACCTAACATAT